>CAUYPK010009084.1:0-118506 GCA_963574355.1 Loris lydekkerianus | reverse complement strand
GTCAAAGTTCTGCCCCACCCACCATACTCCCCAGACCTCTCGCCAACCGACTACCATCTTTTCAAGCACTTCGATAACTTTCTCACTGGTAGAACCTTTGCCAATCAGGACCTAGCAAAAACGGCCTTCGTTGACTTCATCAAATCCCGAGCACCCAATTTTTATGCTGACGGAATTAATAGACTTGTGTTACGTTTGCAAAAGTGCACTGATTCAAATGGCGCTTATTTCGATTAAATTGAATAAATATTCACTGAGATATTACAGTTTAAAGTAGACTCATAAAAACGGACAAAACTTTTGAAATGACCTAATAGTTCATTGCGACCTTGAACTCTTGGCCTCAACTGATCCTCCTGCCTCAGCCTCCTCAAGTGCTGGGATTATAAGTATGAGCCACCACACCTACCTGTTTTTCCCTTTCTTTCTTCTTTTATTTCTTTTGGTAGCGATAGGACCTCACCATCTTGCTCAGCCTGGTCTTTGGTATTGAACTACTAGACTCAGGCGACCCTCCCACTTCAGCCTCTCAAAGTGCTGGGATTGGCACGAGCTACCTTGCCCAGCTTCTAAGATAAGTTTTTATTTTTATTTTATTTTATTTTTAAGACTCCAGTTGACTTTATTTGAGATTCTTCAATCAGGCAACATTTCATTTCATAAAACAGAATAAGTGCTCAAATGAGCTGAGCAGAAGAGGTTGGTTTTACAGATAGAGAGGGACTGAAGGAAGCAAAAAGAAAAAACAAAAAGTGGATTGATTATTTCAAAGTTACTTCTGGCCTGGGTAGTGGCTCACGCCTGTAATCCTAGCACTCTGGGAGGCCAAGGCAGGTGGATCACTTGAGTTCAGGAATTCGAGACCAGCCTGAGGCAAGAGCAAGACCCAGTGTCTCAAATATAGCTGGGCACTGTGGCGGGTGCCTGTACTCCCAGCTACTTGGGAGGTTGAGGCAGGAGAATTTTGTGAGTCCAAGAGTTTGCTGTGAGCTATGATGCCACTTCACTCTACCCAGGGCGACAGAGTGAGACTCTGTATCAAAAAAACAAAAAAGTTACTTCCCTTTTAAAATAGAAACAAGGAGACAGAACAGTAGAATAATAACTGATCCATTAACCTCAGGTTGGGTCAGGTTAAGAATTAAAACAGAGGAAACCTCATTATCATGCTCATTAAAGATTGAAACTGGCTTGTATGAGAAATTGTGTATTCTCTCTCTCTTGATTTCTCAGAAGGTCAAATAACAGCTTAGTTTGAGTCTAGTGATATGGAAACTTAATCTGAGTGATTTATTTTGACTTTTCTTTCGGTCTATTGGGGTCTATTGTAGAAGCTTAGTCTAAAATAATGGCTTCTTATAATTAAGACGGGTTTTTATTTATTTATTTTTTAAATATTGGTGTGTGTGTGTGTGTGTGTGTGTGTGTATATATATATATATATTTATTTATTTATTTTTTCTTCTTTGCAGTTTGGGCAGGGCCGAGCTCGAACCCTCTACCCTCAGCATATGGTGGAGAGTTCAAGCACCAGCCCCACTCACTGAGCCACAGGCGCCATCCAAGACAGGTTTTTAAATGAGGAGTCTGGAGTGTATTCTAGGCAGGTGTATTAGAGGCCTTGGTCATGTCCTCAACATCACCCTGGGTGGTAAAACTATACCTAGAGTGGTTTAGTCAAACCTGAGAGACCTGGAGAGGGCCAGGAGGGTTTGGTGAGGCCCACGTGTCCCCCTTGAGGGAGCTTGGGCTGTGAATTGCCCAGGCTCAGTGGTGTCTTACATAGTATAATTCAGCCTCGTTTGGTTCAAAGGAAAATTTCTTTCTGAACATGGTCTGTCCCTTCTTAAACTGATCCAGAGGTCTAGTAAGTAGGGGAGTGTGACGGCTCCATGTTACCTACCTTACCTCTGGTACCAGGATTTAGGGACCATCCTGTTGGTATGCAGAGGCTGTGGTACCTAACCTGGAATCAGTTGTGCCCAGGAGTGTTGCCTCCCTGTGGGAGAGACAGGCAAGGGCTGGAGAGAGTGGCGCCACAGGGATGGACCCCGGGGCCTCTTATCCTCCTAACCCATTGAGCAAGTGTGGCAGGATTCACTCCCTGGCAGAAGAGGGGAACTGGAGCTGGGGGGTGGGGATGCAGAGCTGTGCTTCTTAGATTTGAGGATTTATCAATAAAATTTCAAAAAGGCATTTTTGGAACTGATATTAGGGTTGCTGGCATTTTATTTTGTCAAGTAAGGACATAAAGATAATTAAAAATTAGCTTCCTGGGTGGTGCCTGTGGCTCAGTGAGTAGGGTGCCAGCCCCATATACTGAGGGTGGTGGGTTCAAACCCAGCCCCGGCCAAACTGCAACAAAAAAATAGCCAGGCGTTGTGGCGGGTGCCTATAGTCCCAGATACTCGGGAGGCTGAGGCAAGAGAATCGCCTACACCCAGGAGTTGGAGGTTGCTATGAGCTGTGATGGCACTCTACCGAGGGTGATAAAGTGACACTCTATCTCTTAAAAAAAAAAAAAAAATTAGCTTCCTATTATTACATCCTAAAAAACAAACATTTTAATAACAAAAATAGAAAAAGAATACCGTAGTCCTTCCCTAGAATGGTTAGTCACCATTCTTCCACTGATATCGTGAGCTGGAGAATATGGTCAGAAACCAACTCTTAGGAATTGTTGGGTTAGAGTTTGGATGTGGGTATGTGCACACCTGCATAAAGGGTGTGACTGGAGGGAAAGGGAGTGCTCCCCTTCTCAAATATTTCCTGGATGAATCCAGGAATTCTTCTGTTCCCTATATCACTTAGGCTTCCCGTGGGTTAACTAGTTTTCTCTTTGAAAGTGCAAACATGGGAAGGAAGCCTGGACAAGTGCTGCCGAGTGTGCACAGCCTCCCAGGAAGGTGTTTATACAGGTGAAATTGGTTAGGATAAATGTCAAGGGCATGTGATGTGTGGGGATAGAAGGAGATGGAGGAAAGAAACTGACATTTGCTGATCCCTTACTGTGTGTCCAGTCCTATGCTCAGGGCTTTTTCATGAGTTAACTCATTTAATTCTCCCACAACATGGAGAACTGCTTCTTTTTTTTTTTTTTTTTGAGACAGAGCCTCAAGCTGTTGTCCTGGGTAGAGTGCTGTGGCATCACAGCTCACAGCAACATCGAACTCCTGGGCTCAAGCAGTTCTCTTGCCTCAGCCTCCCAAGTAGCTGGGACTACAGGCGCCTGCCACAACGCCTGGCTATTTTTTGGTTGTAGTTGTCATTGTTAGCAGGCCCGGTCTGGATTGGAACCTGCCAGCTCTTGGTGTATGTGACTGGCGCCTTAGCTGCTCGAGCCACAGGTGCTGAGCCAAGAACTGCTTCTTTTTATCTCCATTTGATAGATTAGAAAACTGAGGCCAGAAAGACACAGTGATTTGCCTGAGGTCCCATAGCCAATGGTGGAGTCAGATCATCCAGATCTGTGTGAACTCAAGGCCTGAGCTTTTTATTTCAGCAGGCAAGGGCACAAAACATCTTTAAAAACCACTCGAATTCCATGTTCTTGTCAGCATAGCATCTGGGAGAGTTGCTTTTGATTCATTCTGTTTATCTTGAAGCACTGTGGCTGACATTAGGTTGGCAGCCCCCAGGCGCTCAAAGAGGCTTAGGTATATTTGAAGATCAGTAAATATAATGAATTTTGAAAGGCCTGAATAACTTAACTGAGTTTGACAGTTCTCTCCCTCGTGCACTGTGTACTTTAAAAATTAAAAATCTAGTATGCCAAAGTCACCAGATAAATTTAACAGTCGCATACCAATGGGGTGGGGTCAGGGACAGTTCATTTTCACATGTCCCTGACCCCCTCCAAAATTGGTTTGCGACTATTTAAACGCAGTGAAGCTTTTGATTAGGAAGTATTTTATTTTATTTTATTTTTTTTTGAGACAGAGTCTCGCTTGGTCACCCTTGGTAGAGTGTCGTGGCGTCTTAGCTAACAGCAACCTCAAACCCTTGGGTTTAAGTGATCCTCTTGCCTCAGCCTCCAAAGTAGCTGGGACTATAGGTGCCCACCACAATGCCTGGCTATTTTGTAAAGATGGGATCTCAGCGTAGCTCAGGCTGGTCTTGAACATGTGAGCTCAGGCAATCCACCTGCCTTGGCCTCCCAAGTGCTGGGATTACAGGCATGAGTTACCGTGCCTGGCCAATGATTGGGAAGTATTGATCAGAAGGGAAAAATATGGAGGGAGAAAAAGTCATTAAGGAGAATAAGAAGTCAGTAATTTGAAAAGAAATTTGTAGGCCAGTCAGATACAAGGAGTCAATCAGACCTTGTGAAGGCAGAAAGATGAAGCAAGAAGAGAAAACAGGCAGAGCTATGGAAAGGTTTGGATTCTTGCACCTCAATAATGTGGATAGCCAGTTACATAGTTTAACTATGTAGAGTTAAGGTCTTAGACAAAGCACTCTGCAACATATTCATAGCTGCTATGAACATCCTTGTACAAGCTTCTGTCTGAACACCTGTATTCAATTTTTTTTGGTATATATTAGGAGTGGAATTATGAGGTCATGTGGGAATTCTATGTTTAACTTATGGAGGAACTGCCAAACTGTTTTTTACATGTATTTCTACTCGCAGTGCATGAGGGATCCAATTTTTCCACATCCTCACCAACACTTTATCTTCTGGGGTTTTTTTTGTTTGTTTTTTGAGACAGAGCCTCAAGCTGTTGCCCTGGGTAGAGTGCTGTGGTATCACAGCTCACAGCAACCTCCAGCTCTTGGGGTTAGGAGATTCTCTTACCTTAGCTTCCCGAGTAGCTGGGACTACAGGCGCCCGCCACAATGCCCAGCTATTTTTTGTTACAGTTTGGCCAGGGCTGAGTTCAAACTCGCCACCCTTGATATATGGGGCCGGTGCCCTATTCACTGAGCCACAGGCGCTGCTTGATCATCATTTTTTTTTTTTATGTTGATCATCTTGCCCTTAACTGTCTCCATGCCATACCTCCATGCCTCAGTTTCCTCATCTCTAAATTGGGATACTATCTAGGGCTGTTGTGATGATTAAATGAGAAAATCAGGCAAGAAACTTAACATCTGTGCCAAGCACCTAGTAGGGGCTCCGAAGATCAACTCAGGCAGTCCCAGACTTGCTTTTGTCAGTTAGTGGGGAGGCTGGAGCTGCTCGGTGGACCTTCCTGGTGTATGAGTTAGAGCTCTTCTCCACTGCCTGGCAGTATCTACCTTCTGCCTGGACTGCTCTGGACTCCACAGGGAATTGTGACTCTTCAGAAGCTGGGCCAGCATTTATGGAGAGTGGTGATCCCCTCACACCCTTTTTCTATTTTCATAGGCCTTCCCTGGATCCCAGGTGCCTTCCCTTTTGAGTGCTCTCCCAGCACAGCACTCTGCTACTGGAGCATAAGGGAAAGTGCCTGGAAGTTTATGCCCCCATAGTGCAAGAGGGTGAGGTCTCAGCTCTTGCCTGCGGTAGGGACACCCTGGCTTACACTCCAGAGTTCCCCTGTGGGACCAGGCCAAAGCCATCCCCTGCAGCACTTCACCTGAAATCACACCCTTTTTGGCCTGTTCCTTTTCTTTCCTGCTTCCCCTAATCTTTTTCCAGTTTCCTCAGGAGCACTCTGAAATCACTTAGCTGTGAGTCTTCATCTCGGGATCTGATTTTGGGGAAGCTGACCCTTTATACAGAGCACGTACTCTTTGCCAAGCCCCATGGAAAATGTTGAGATAGATAAAGATAAAAAAATTGCAGTTCCTTCCCCAAAGGAGCTTGGGGCTGGTCCTGACAGCAGTAGTGATGACAACCAAATGCTGTATACCTAACACATGCTAGACCCCAGGCTGAATGCTTTACAAATGTTAGTTCATCTAAACCTTGGAACAACTCTGTGAGTGGATGCTATTATCATCTCCACTTTATAGACAAACTGAGGAAACTGAGGCAAAGAGGTAAATCTCCAGTCGAGGCTTGCACAGCTTAGAAGTGATAGCACCCACCCTGAGACCAGTGCCCCTAACCACTGTGCACTGCACCTCTTCTTTGTACAGGGACACATTTCGGGGGAAGGGGAATGCCCTAGTGGCTCCCATTCAGTAGAGGACAGAGATTCTCCAGGGCTTTCTTGTGATCGGTTGTGAGGATGTTTCACAAGACTTTGTTACTGATCTTGGTTAACTTTCTGTGAATGATTTAAATTAAGAGGAAAAACAGAGTGAATTCAAACCCATCCCTGTGTTAGCGTCACTCCTACTCACCTCCCACCTCTGCTTTCTACCTCTGCCCAGGTGCAATGCCCTCCTATGGGTAAAGCCCCTATCCCAGGTGTCATGGGGTAAACAGTGTCAGCTGCTGCCTTGCCTGATCTCCCCATAATCTGAGCTCAGGGGGCAGATGGGGAGTGGGTGTCCAGGGTCCTATGGGGGAAGGAGGTGCGGCCCTTTGCTTGTTTCCTTTTGTGACTGAGCCTGCCCCCCTCCATCAACAACCACCAGATCCTGAGGAAATCAGAAGCACTGCCTCAGGAAAAGCTAGAGTGTGTGCAATATACTCTGTGCCGAGAGTGTACTGGGGTGGTTAAGAGTACACACTCAAGGCAGACTGCTTGGGACCAAATCCTACCTCTGCTGTTTGCAAATGGGAATGACTTTGGGAAAGTTACTTACCCTCTCTGTGCTCCAGTTTCCCTATTTGTAAAATAGTGACAATAGTAGCCCTGGCCTCTGAGGATTATTATGAGAATTAAATGTGATAATGTACAGAAAGCAGATAGAACATTGCCTTGTACATAGTAGGAACCGTACAAATGTTGACCATTATTGTTATGCCAAGAGATACCTGGCAAGGCTAAGACTCCTGTCTTAGGAGTCACCCAGCAGCCTCTTGATAGAGTCCCTGAGCCTGGGCACACTGTCCCAGACAAATGTCCCTGGACCCCTCTTTTGTTGGAGGGCTTCTCCCCCTCTCTTTCCTCAGCACTCCACTTCTTGGCTCACATCTTCTCCACACAGGGTTTTTGGTGTTTCCCGAAGTCAGAGCCTTCTGGATTGGGTCTGGGAGCTGGAAGGGACATCACCCCAGACTCTGAGTTAGGACAGTCTGTCCACCAACCTGTAGGTCTCACATAGAGGGTGGGAGTGGTAGCTGGGACAATGTCCAGTGCCTGCAAATAACCCAGCTCTGCCACTACCTGGCTGTGTGACCTTGGCCTGTACCCTCCCCTAGTCCTGGCAACTTTGGGCACTTATGAAACATTGCCTGATTTAATCTGCAAACTTACCTGGTGATTCTAGTCTTCATTATACAGATGAGGAGGCAGAGGCAGCAAGAGTGAGCAATCAAAATAGCAGCAGAGAGACTTGGTCGGGGCAAGGCTGGGTCTGTGGGGACTTTTCCCCACTGATAATGACTGGGGATTCCCCGGGCATTTCCTCTGATCCAGACAGGTTCTGTTAAGATGAGGTACCAAGGGCCATGTGCAAAAGGAAGCTGGACCTCGAACCAAGTTGCTTAGATGAAGTTTTAGCACCTAACCTTGGTCTCAGTGATAAAGGCTGGGTCCATGGGCCAGATCCAAGGCAAGGACAATGCCTGTGTCCCATAGTGTGACCCCTGGCCAGTGGGGGCAGGCTGAGAAGATACAGAGAGGCCTTGGCCACACAGAGGGTAGCAGGTTGTGTGTCCCTTATCAGACTGGGTGGGGGCTCCCTGAAGGCAGAGACTAGTGTCCTCACAGAGGAGAGTTTCCTTTTTCTTTTCTTTCTTTCTTTCTTTTTTTTTTCTTTGAGACAGAGTCTCATTTTGTCACCCTCAGTAGAGTGCTGTGGCATCACAGCTTACAGCAACCTCAACAAGACTCTTGGGCTTAAGCTATTCTCTTCCCTCAGCCTCCCAAGTAGCTGGGACTACAGGTACTGCCTTGGCCTCTCAGAGTGCTAGGATTACAGGCATGAGTCACTCCACCCTGCCAGAGGAGAGTTTCTTACTGGGAACTTTTTCTTTTTTCTTTTCTTTCTTTTTTAAAAATTTTTTAATAAAATAAAATTATTTATTCATTTTATTTTTTATTAATTTTTAAAAATTATTTTATGATTTTTGGCCGGGATTGGGTTTGAACCCACCACCTCTGGAATATGGGGCCGGCACCCTACTCCTTTGAGCCACAGGCACCGCCTGGAGCTTTTTCTTTTTTAAGCTTTTATTAGGGAAACTCTCACACATGAGTGGAGAATGAAGTATAATGAACCACAAGCACCCATTCTTAGACTCAGTCATGACCAAGCTGGTTCCAATCACACCCCTGCCCCCACCTCTACATTATTTTGAAGCACACCTAAAACAGCATATCATTTCACAGGTATTTCTAAATGTGTGCTGAAGGATAAGGACTGTCCTTAAACACACACACACACACACACACACCCAGACCCAGACCCAGTTGTATTCCAGGAACTTTTGTTTTTTCCTTACCTGCATTGCTTTTCAATCCAAGAACTTTTATAAAGGTAGAACTTGCTTCCCATTTCCTCCTGGCACCCAGCTCAGGCCAGCTTCACTGTTCTGGGCTTGAGGTTCCATTCTCTCCCATTTCTAGGGCATAAAAGGAGCCCAAGCTAGGTGGGACTTAGGTGTGGAGCATTTGACTATAGCAAAGACTCCCTTCTGCCTGTGAAGGATGGTGGGAGGGGCAACCTGTAAGGTCAGGCCCTGCTCTGATCCTTGTGGACTTGGCTCCTGGCTTCACCTAAGCTGTGCTAAAGGATTTGGGGACTGTCCCTCTTTAAGGACCTCAGGTGTGGTCCTCAGGTGTGGACCCGAGGTGTGGTTAGACTTACTCAGGCCATAGCAGGCTCACTGGCATCACTGGCCTTTCTTGTTTTATTTGGGTTTATTCCTTTTCATCTCTCTGCACACCCTTCCCTGTCCCCTTGTAGTGCTATACTTGGTGCCTCTCTGTTGGCCTGGTTCCTGCAGATGAGTATTGCTGTTTTATAAACAGTTTTTCCCCCTTTGGTAAATGTCATTCTGTTGCAGATCTTATTCACTTAGCCCTGTTCATGAAACTCAGCCTTGTTGCTTCAAACTCCCACACGGAGCCCCATGATAGGCCACCACATATTGTCCTGCCCACTTGTACCATGAACCAGTTGCCATGACTTTCCCTCTTCAAGCGCCATAGGAACTGGACTCGGGTTCCCAGGACGCGATCATGAGTGGAGTTCATGTGTTGCTGGGCTGTGTGGCTGCCTGTCACAGAGTAGAAGACTCCTATGTCCTCACATCCCACCAGTGCTGAACTTCATCCAGCTTTTGCATTTCTGCCCACCTACCAAGGGTAAACTGATGTCTGGTGATTTTTGGCATCTTTTCTTTCTTTTTTTTTTTTAGAGACAGAGTCTCACTCTATTGCCCATGATAGAGTGCTGTGGCGTCACAGCTCACAGCAACTTCTGACTCCTGGGCCCAGGGAATTCTCTTGCATCAGCCTCCCAAGAAGCTGGGACTACAGTTGCCCGCCAGAACACCTGGCCATTTTTCTGTTGCAGTGTGGCTGGGGCCGGGTTCAAACCCTCCACTTTAGGTATATGGGATCCGGTGCCCCACCCACTGAGCCACAGGCGCCACCCCATTAGCATCTTTTCTTTGCTTGTTAGCTTCTCATGGTCTTGTCCTCTTTAACTACCTATTTATCTCTCTTGTTAATTTTGGGGCCCAGGTTGCAGTCCTCCCACTGCTCTGCAGCCATTGCTTGTGTTATCTACTCTAGATATCACTCCCTGGTTGTTTTTTGATATGGTGAACATCTGCCATCATTCTGTCATCTTCGGGCATGCTGCAATCTGACTCCTCTCCCTCCTGCTGGCCGCCTAGCTCCTTTGTGAGTGGATGGCACAGAGGAGGACATCTCACTGTCTCTGCCCTTTTGGTAAATGCCAGGTGTCTGAGACAGGGTACAGCCTGCACCAAGAGCCTGCTCTTAGCATGGGGCCCAGGCATGGGGGGAGGGACAGGCCAGGGCAGGGTGGCAATGCCCAGAGCTCCTTGCCTCTGGTGGGTCTCAGGCCAGCATGGTCAGGATTCCTTCATTCCACACACACAAGGGCTAACTTCACTAAGACTATGCCCTTGGTCTCAAAACCTTGAAACTCAGTGTGGGGAAAAGACACAGACCAGGGTGGGAGCGAGGTTGAATCTTCAAAAGAGCACAGTGGAAGGACACAGGTTGGTCACCTGGCATGACTGACATCGCTGGTCAGGGTATGCTTCCCAGAGGAGATGCCTTTAGTCTGGGCTTTGGAGGAGGCACCAGAGTTCTCTAGGTCTCAAGAAGGTCTTTGTCAAAGCCCTGAGTGGGAATAGGAGCAGAGCTTTGCATCTTCATTCCCAGGGAATGTGGTTGCTAGGTCTTTACTCCCTGGCTTCTATTTCTGAGCAGGGGTTAGAGTGCCTCAAAGGCAAGAAGAAACTAGTGTGGGGCTTAACCAACTTTCTTCTGTCCTTACTCTCCAAATGATCTCAGTCCCCTCATTTGAACAATGAGGGCATGGGGTAAGAGAAGTTCTCCAGGACCCTCCAGTAACCCCTGGAAAAACACCAGCATGGCAGCAATGGCTGTCTTTCCCTCTTCTTCACCCCATCACACTAGTCAAGGGGCAAGGGTGATGAGGACAGAGGGTGCCCTGGGCCCTGGCTGCAGAATTTTTGCTGCCTCTCAGTAATGTAAACCTCTTTCCAGCAGTCCCCAAGGTAGGCTGTGGCTGATTTTTCAGGATTTGTTCTCAGAGCTCTTTTGTACTTTCCTAAGAACAGCTACTGTGAATTGAGCAGGTTCTGTGTGCCAGACATGATGGTTAGCATTTTATACTGAGGACCCCATCTGCCTCTCACAAGTCGGTACTTTAATCTGGGTACATTTTGGAGATGACACTGGGAGACTTAGAGAGGGTAAGGTCACCCAGCTTATAAGTGGCAAGGCAAGGATCCAAACCCAGCTTTGCTGGCTTCAGAGCCCACGTCCTCATCTCCTCATCGTCCTCAGGTCCTCCCATCATGGGAGTGCTGCATTCTCTTACATGATGACTGCGTGGTTAACACGCCTCAGGCAAGCCCTCTCCACACTCTTTCTTGATTCCCCCACACAGACGCCTCCACCTTTCCCAGATTCACCTGTTTCCTGCTTCTGAGCCTCTCCCAGAGAATGCCCACCCTCCAGGGGCTGGGTGCCCACAGGAAGCAGGCGGATCCCTGAGGCTCCTCATTAAGCCCTGCCTTGCAGTGAACACTGATTCTGAGGAGGGTTTTGGTGGGGTCTGGGCTGCACATCTCAGGGAGTAACCCCCCTTCCTGAGGTTGAGCAGGGTCATGGAGCAGGTCACCCTCTAGGGCCCAGCAGGCCTAGGGCCCTGGGCCCTTGGCAGCTCGCCTGGCACGTGCCCAGCGTGGCCATCCTGAGGAGTACGTGCCTGCTCTGCTGGAAGCTGTTGGGTTATCAGAGGGGAGTAAAGGGGCTGGGACATCCCGTCTCCTGGAACGTGCAAGGACTCATGCTCCCCAGGCGTGCGTGTGTGTGTGTGTGTGTGTGTGTGTGTGTCTCTACGTCTACGTGTGCGGCTGTGTCAGCCCAGGGCATTGTGGGCCTGGCCCAGAGAAGGGGTGAGGGGTTCTGTGTTTAGCACTTGACTCCCATGCATTTGACAAACTCAGCACTGTTCTGGGCCTCTGATTCATCTTCACTGTTACTATTTTTATAATTAGGGGTCCGAATCACAATTTTTTCCCCTTGAGTAAATCCTGTCTTCTACATGAAACCCAAGCTGATAGAAGGTTGGGAGTGGAGTGTAAAGTGAACACTGGGCTGGGAACTCAGGTGCCTGGGCTCCATCTAGGCCCTGCCTTTCTGGCTGCAAGACCATTTCCCACCTATCTCAGATTCCCATCTATCAGTGAGGGCCAATACTGTCTGGGTGAGTATGAAATGCACGCCCAGATATGCAAGCCAGGTGTGAACGCCACAGTGTAGCATCAACATAGAGTTGTTGCTGATCAGCATCTTTTACCATCACAGTGCCATGCTAGGCCGAGGAAGGGCAAGTGATGGGACTTGTCTCTATTTGTTAAGGATTTAGCCAGTGCCCTTGAATATAGATTGGGTTGCCTCCACTCCAGAGATGTAGAAGATGGTTAGGCAAGGCTCAGTGGATAAAAAAATGAATGTGTAAATACACCCATCTCTGCAGTATTGAGGCAGAGGTGCTGGCCCAGATCATCCTTTAAGCAGCTTCACACTTTCCAGGTTCTGACTTGAGCCAAGTTGTACTGCCCGTCCAAGAGCCTGTGCTTATTCCCAGGCTTCCTTGTGAGCAGTACTGGTTTGGGTGCTGTACCTTTGTGTCCCACATGGTCCTGCCCACAAGGCCTCCTGGGTTAAGGTATGGGAAGAGCCCATAGCCAGGAGAACCGAGGCCTACACAGGACCCAAGTGATGAGCCCAGGGGGAGAGGAGAGGACATCCTCTTGCAGGCCAAGCTATGTGTGTGGGAGGGGAGAACTGCCAGCTCTTTGGGAGTTAGTGTGGAAGGCTTCTTGGAATTTGTGTTATTCCAATATGTGGGAGAATGGGCTGGTCTCTGGTCCCCACTGTCACAGCGTCATGACAGATGTATATCTGCCCTCTGCTTACTCTCCCATGCTTCCTCCCTTGAAAATGAATGGCTAGCAAAGGTGATCATCCAACACTCCCATGTTATGATTCTTGGGCTGGGGTCTGCTGAGGGGTACCTGGTCAGCCCAGCTTGGAACCCTGTGCCTTGAGGTGACAGCCTTGGGGACTCATGGAGAAGGGACTTCTCTCTTTGTATCTGCCACATTCTGGCGGGCCTTATGGAGGCTGGAAAGTAGCCCCCAGCAAGGTTCTTTCCCTGGCAACTGCCCCCTCCCTGCCCCATTTTGTCCCCTTAGTGTTACATTCCACAGTGGAAAGTGATCCCTCACTCAAAGCCTGAGGATTAAAGGCAGGAGAGAGGCCTGGGTCGCCCTGGAAACACCCACATAGACCTTTCCCACCTGGTGTACTGCACTCTAAGACAGCAAAAGGGCCTTTGGGGTTTGGGGCTGGTCAGCCCTTCCCTTCCCACTGGGGATCAGGGAGCCTCTAGTGTTCCCCCTCAGGTGGTGGCCTAGGACTAAGGCCTTGGGGTCTCCACGTACCTGGGCTCCCCTGCCCCCTCACTTCTGCCATGACCCCTTCTCCCAAGCTGCAGCACTACCCCCCATCCCTACTAAGCTGGGGATTTCCGCAGGCTGAGCCAACCGCCTGACCCTAATTATGGCGCCTTCATCCTGTTGGGGTTAAGCTCCCTGGGGCTTTCTCTCCCTCCTACCCCAGAGGCCAGGCCTGAGGTCAGAGACTCAGGAGACTCAAGCCTGCTGTGGCCTCTCTGGAAAGGGTTGGAAAGCCAGTGTCTCTTTGGTGTATGGGAAGGTAGCTTTTTCTGGGGGTCTGGGTGGACAGCCCTCAGGACAGAGAGGGGTCTTGGGGAACTGACCTCTCAAGAGCAGGGAAGTCTGATGATGGGAAACTC
The DNA here is from genome assembly GCA_963574355.1 of Loris lydekkerianus. Taxonomy (NCBI): domain Eukaryota; kingdom Metazoa; phylum Chordata; class Mammalia; order Primates; family Lorisidae; genus Loris; species Loris lydekkerianus. The sequence goes on along the minus strand of CAUYPK010009084.1, from coordinate 104,910 downwards.
CCAGAATGCCCACTCTTGACCCTGGCTGCATATAGAATCACCTAGAAAAAAAATTTTTTTTAATACCCATGCCTTATCTTTACCCCTGCCAATGTTGATTTTCTATCAATGGTGGAAAAGAATGAGTATTCACAATAATTCTTCCCAGGTGATTCCCATGTTCAGCCAGTTGAAGAATCACTGCTCTATCCAATGCCGAATGGGGATGGAGAAGAGGGAGGCTCAGCGGAAAGCTCTTGATAGAGGTCACCCCATTGGTTCAGGCAAAGATGCCATTGGCATTTGGGGCTTCAAATTTCATAGCAGTCCCCATCCTCTGGGCCTTCTCTGTTCCTCAGAGGCTTGTTTTGTGTCCCATTGAGTGCCATTGTATTTATTTTCTCATTTGGTCACTGAGGAACTGTGGTCCATAGGTATACTGCTTAACCTTGCCTTGGTTTCTTCTTTGTGATAATAGACCATAGTGATAAAAACTTGATGAAATGATGCTTTTGAGGCATTCGGTAGCATTAGGGGAAGGGTAGCTGTTGTCCTGCTTTTTGCCTGGAACCAGGGCTGGGGCTGAAGGGTTTGGGCAGAGCCCTCCTTGATCATCCCACCCATCAGACAAGTGTAGCTCTTCAAGTTAGAGCTTCAGAGGATAGAGTGGTGAGGGGTCACCCCCCATAGCACTCCTTGGGGAAGGGGGCCCTGAGAGAAAGTTGGGAGGTGCAGGGAAGATGTTGGAAATAATGGCTCTCTCTCTTGCACCTGACCTCCTGTTCTTCCAGAAGGGTTACTGATCAAGGTTCTGCAGTTATAGGATTGGCCATGAGGTGTCACCCTCAGCTCATGCTTGAAGTGAAGGTCGTGCAGAAAGAGGGAAAGGAACTGGCTGGGGGAAAGAGGGAGGATATTCCACCAAGGAGTGGGTGATCTTGGAGAGGGCCTGAGGCTGCTGGAGTGGCTGCTCAACTTCTGCAGGAAGGTGCTCATTTATCTGCCTTAAGAATTCTCTTTCTCATGCTGATGTCAAATCTCAATACAACAGGTTTTTGTTTTTTTTTAATGGGCACCTGCTGCATACACGCAGAGGGGTAAGAATCTTACAGAACTCCTGCTATGTTTCAGACCTTGTGCACATAGTTGGCCACTCAGTATCCACAGCAACTTTGTATAGTAGTTACTATTATCAATCCCAAGTTACAGATGAAAAGCTGGGGCTCATATCAGTCAAGTGTACTCCAGGATGGATGAAAATTGAGACTTATCTGGAGTCTAAATTCTTTCTCCAGAGAAATTGATCTCCAGAGAGTTCTAGGGTACAAACCCTGCAAAAGGCTTTTTTCCAGGTTGGGAGAGATGTGGCAGGTGGCAACCTTATCTGGCACTGATAATCAGGAACCAATAAGGAGCTCAGGCAGGCCACTATGCCAGCAGGCAGAGCAGGAAGCTGTGCTCTCTGGGGTGGGTTAAAGTAGGGTTGTGTGGTCCTGGATGTTGGGCACAGGTGGACTGCAGACATGGTAGCAATATGAGACTCTCAACCTACCCATGGCTTCCTCTGAGCAATCTGTCACCCCAGAGTTATTTCAATTTCCTCCTCTGTCAATTCTAGGGATGGACTTTGTTCATTCAATGCTTGGTCCCTGACCTCTGCTCCCTGCCAGGCTCTGAGGTAATCATGTTTCAGGCCACCATTGGACATGAACTTCGATGGACAGACAAGCCATCTCTGCCCACAACTGCCCCACCTGAAGTCTTACACTAGTGACCTACGTTTTTTTGATCATGTGCCTCTAGCAATAAAAAAATTGTTGAACACACACCTGTAATAATCAGTATATTTTTAGATCACTTACCTTGTAAAACACACTCATACTACATGAAAAAAAGGATGAGGTGTTCTTATACTTTCTTCCAGTGCTACTGTGTGCTACACACACATGGCACTTGAAACCCAACTGCTCCAGGAACTGGGAGGGTAGAGTCTGTCCAATCCCACTCAGGATGGATGTGTGGTCAATGTTCCAGAACATCCTTGCCCACCCCTTTGTGTCTTAAAGAAGAGCATAAATTTCAGGTACAGCAGGTGGGAGTGTGGGCAGACAGGAAACAAAGCAGGGCCATATCTGGGAAGGCAGACAAAAGGCAGGTTTTTACTTTAGAGTCTCATGCTGAAAATTTTGCGATCACTTTTTACACTGTCTCAGGTCATATAAAACCAGGACATTATGTCCCAGGTAGTATCTTATTTTATGTACTTTAGACAGTACTATTCTACTTCCAAAGCCTTGAAATACTCCTCCCTTTCCACCCCAGGAAGTTGGGGATTGCTCTCTCAACTACACACACTTGGGACAAGAAAGACAGAGCCCAACTGGGGAGGCACTTAGATGTCCCTTCCTCAGGTCATTCATTTCCCCACTGCTCCTCTTGGGTTGGAGGCTCCTGTACTTCTCCCTTGCCTGGACAGGTCTTCATGCAGGGCACAGCACTTGGAAGCCTCCATAAATAGGAGTTGCAGGAGAGGAGGGGCAGGCAAAAGACTAAACCTGGGGTCCATATGGAAACCCCTCTATGGGCCCTCTTACTCAGGGAAGTCTCAGGGGAACCCCCTTTCCTCCAATCGTGGCACCATGCTGAAGAAGGACAAAATGGCTTGTAAAGGCAACTCTCTGTCCTCCAGGGTGGCTGCCAAGGTGGCAGCCATGATGGCTGGCCTGGTGTGGCTGCCTTTGTGTGCCATGACTGGGTATCTGTTTCTGTAGTCACTGGGCACTTGTTCTGTGGGGTAAAGGATGTGGGGGAGGGGGCATGGCCTGTGGCAGGGCATGTACGTGAGGCTGGGCACGAACGGCCTCACCCACCAGCTCTACTCCTGCCAGGTACAACCAGCAGCTGGGGCTGACTGCCGACCAACCGCCTCCTCCCTTCCCTGGGCATGGCCAGGCCGGGGGGCAAATGACTTGGCAGGCACCTCCCCTCACTTGGACCCACTAGAGCAGGGCACGCTCACCTGGGGCACAGGCAGGGTTCCCTACTAGTGGGTGTTCTGCTACCCCTAACTCCTAAAAGAGGAGGCATGGAGGACCCCCTCTTTTCTCCGAGACTGTGGATGGGTAGAGCAGAACACAGGGGGCTATGAAGGGGCGGGGAGTTTCACTATTTAGGGCCAGGAAATGATTTCCATGCAAATGAGATGCGAACTCCTTAATGAGTTTGCAATTAGGATACTAAGGCTGCCAGGCCCGGGCAGCGCCTGCAGGTTTTATGAATGGACCAGCGTCTGGGGGAGGGGGCCCGCCGGCCCGCCCCCACATTTCCCCGCTGCTGCGCCCGCGACATGCCCGGCCGCACGTTGCGCCTCCAGGCGCTGCCGAGACCTGGCCAGCCGCCAGCGGGTCAGCTGCTTCTGAGCGCGGGAGGCTGCCGGCCAGAGTCCCCGCCACGCCGCCGGGACAGCGACGCGTTGGAGCCGGCGACACGCCCCCTTGGGGCCCGGCAGGGGCTCTGTCCTCTGGCCCTCCTTTCTTCGATTATTGTAATGGTTTCCTGCAGCAGGAAGGAGTCAAGTTAGCCTTCGGGACGTGTTTTATTTAGGATGGGCTGCCCTGGGACGTCACTCATCAAAGGAGGGAAATGGGCCTCTGGTTTGGGGGAGGGGGGGAATGGCCTTGGTAAGGATGGAGGTATAAGAGACAGGAGAGGGACCGTTCCCATAGCAGAGCCCCTTCCACTTCCCCAATTTCCTTCTTATGCCCGTCTATACCTGCTTAACCTCAAAAGGTTTCGTCCCACCACCCAGGTTTTTCTGTAGTGCTACCCCAGTCTGCTCTGACCTGGGTCAGAGGAGAGGGTCTCCTAGGTTGTTTGGGTACCCTCAGTTCAGCTTTGGTCCAGAAAGAGACTAAGTTTGAGAGTCTGAGCTCCATTAGGCCGCGGTCTCCTCTGCCTTGCCCTCCATTGCCATTGTTTTCTGAGTAAATTAATGACTTCCAATTAAATGACTACCTGGTTCTGTGGCCACAATCTCCCCTTCTGGGAGTCTGGTTCTACCTGGTTCTGTGGCCACAATCTCCCCTTCTGGGAGTCTGGTTCACCTAGGCAAGGTCTGAAAGGGGGCCTAGCCAGTAAGGTGGAAATGAGTAAATCAGTAAAGTGGGGTGGTGTTGGGTGGGGATGAAGGAAGCCCACAGTGTCATTTACTACGTGGGAGTGGTATCAGCAGCCAGGCCTTCTGACTCTGCTGGGTTAGAGAGCTGAAAGTCTTGTCTCTGGACTTGGGCCCTAGTGAAGCCTGTAAAGGCTGGGAGAGGAGCTGCCTTTGGAGGTAAGACCTGGGAGAAGGGCCTATGAAGAAGCTGAGGCCCTGAGGGCAACCATAGGAAACTCTCAGAGAAGCAACTTGAGGAGCAGGTCCCAGAAGTTGCCAGTCCTTGGCACCTGCTGCTTCCCTCATCTGGCATGCAAGGGGAGACTCCAAATGCCTGGGGGCCCATCCAGTCCCTCCCATCTCTAATCCCGCCCACCTTCGGCTCCTCCTGCTATGGCAATGAGAACCCCTTCATTCTTTTCCTCCTTCCCTCCTCCATGGCCCTGAGGTACAGGCCCTAGCACCAGCCTTGCTCAGTACTTCCCTGGCCTGCCCTGGCCGCACGTATGGGACGTGATGGGGAGGATACCTGATGGCAGGAGGCAGGGTGATGGGTTATTGACCCAGGTCTCACCTCTGAGCTAGCTGGCCTCTCCAAGGACTGGGCAGAGTCATGCCAGGCTGTGACTCAGGCCCCTACCCTACCTAGAGCTCTGCCATGCCAAGAACCTGGGCTTGGGCCATCCTGTGTGCATGTGAGGTGGGGTGGGGCAGAGATCTGTCAATTGCAGGCTTCTCTCTGGGGTCACCTTCTCTCACATACCCAAGGAACCAGGCCAGGACTAGAAGGTTCAGGGTTTCCAGCCATGGCTGCTCCTCCCAGCTCATCACTCCAATAGAGGCTGACTGGCAGGGCACAACAGCCATCAGAGTTAGCAAGTGTATGAGCCATCCAACCAGGGCAAGAGTAGGCTCAGCCCACAGGAAGAGCCACCCTGGGGGAGTCCTGAGCCCCCATCTACCAGTTTGACTTGCTCCTTTAGGCCCATATGAAGCTGCCTGAAAGCTCCCCACTTCCAGGAAGGCTTCATCATGCCACCCTTGTTTGTGATCAGCCTAGAGGAACTGTCAGCTTCCAGTTTTCACTTGTTCCCTTGCCCAGATCTTCCATGAGTGAGCCGCAGGACTCTGTTCTTTCCTGCATTTCCTGGTGGCCAGCAGAGGGCGCCATCAAAAAACTGACGCCACCAGGGAGGGAACAAGAGAATCCGCTTTTTTGGGTCCGGCCACTGTGCGCGTGGATCGGTGTGTGTGTGTGTATGTGTGTGTGTGTGTGTGTGAGAGAGAGAGAGAGAGAAGAAATGAAACTGACGCAGGGTGCCTTCCTTCCTGGTGATCTACATTTAACCCTGTTAGCAGAAGGCTAGAGGTTAGACCACAGGTTAAACCCTTGTGACTGCTGTCTTCTGTAGAGGTGAACTCAGGCTGCTTTGGGCAGGAAGAGATTGAGGGAGTTGCCCCCTTCCAATAGCCCAAATGGAGAAGAGACACTGGAGATCACCAGCTTTCCTCCCTTGACCTGGAAGAAGGGTTGGGAGGGGTTGTACAGAATAGCTAGTGTCCCACCCTGTGGGAGGGACTGCTGTGGACATCTGGACCACATCTGGATTCCTGGCGGGATGGGGAGCTCGTCTGTTTGGGATCCTGAAGGCTTACAGATACACCCTCTTGGTGGTCCCTCACCATTACATTCCTGGGAGGCCCTTTACAAACAGGTGTATAGGGCGAAGCCCCATAATTAGAGTCAATTCACAGCAACTCTTCTTGACATTCACTTCTTCGGAGGAATAGGAGGTGGGCAGCTGCCTGCTCCTCTGGGCCACTTGACGTTCATTAGCTATGTTGGAGTGCATATTTGAGATGCTGGGAAATATGTTCCCTGTGTCCATCCTCCCATGCCTCTTCATCCAGGTAGGGTTGAGAGAAGAGAAGTGGAGTGAGAGTGCAGAATCTTTTAGGGACCCGACCCTATAGAGTTGGGAAGGCCTTGCTGTTGGATGATCTCATACCAAAGCTTGGGAATGTGGTTGGGACAAGAATTGGGGATAGGGGACCCAGAATGGTTCTTTTTTGGGTCGGGGTCACCACGGAAAAAAACCTAGGTCGGTTCAGTACCAAGACGCCTAAGCAGGGAGATGGCCGTAATGGCCTTGCAGAAAGAAGCGGGGGCGGTAGGGGGGCGAGAGTTGAACAACAAGCCGATCCAGGCTCTCTCCCCCTACCCTCCTCGCTCCGGGGGCCCAGCGCGTCTCCCCCAGCCCTCTCTCGCCCAGTATGCCGCGGCCCCTCCCCCAGACCTGGGCACCGCCTCCCACTCCCCTCCTCTTCCCCCTCCCACCCGGCGTTGCAGCTGCTGCCGACGGACCATTCTGCACGTAGCGAATGGAGGAGACGCACAAGGGAGGCCTCAAGTGCGCGCGCGCGGGAGCAGAGCCGCGCGGGCGGGGGAGCGGCTGCATGCGCGCGTGCGCGTGCGGGCACGGTGCAGAGGGCGCGCACCGAGCTTGGAACGCGCGGCTCTTCCGCACGCAGAGGTTGGGTTACCCCGCCGCCAGCTTTTGCTTCCCTTCTTTCCGTGCGGACTCTGTCTTCCTTCCTTCGAACCCCGCCTTTACCCAGGTTCCTTTTTATGTGAACCTAATAACACAGTCCTTTGCCCGTAGTAGGTACTTCATGGCAGGCTGCTAGAGTGAGTACCTTCCTAATTGCTCTCCTCATTCTCAGGGTTCTTGCCCTACAGTCACACAGATTCTGGGGTGAGGGTTCATAGAGTGCTGAAAACACTGGCCCTTGGGGGACTAGCTTCATGACCATATTCATGCCCATCTAGTTCTGCTTTTGCCTAAGGAGCGGTCAACCTGGAGTCCCTTCTGCCTCCCATCTCCCTGTGCCTGAATCCCAGGCAGTCCTCATAAAGCTTCTTATAAGGGCCTGGCCTGGGAAGGAAAAATAAAGGGTGCTCTGACCTCTTGTTTCTTCTGGAATGGGGGAATTACCAAGGGAGTGCCTTTCCTTGTCACCTCTTCCCTCTGTATGTCCCCTGCATAACTCCTACTCCCTGGGGTGTCTAGGACCCCTCTGTGCTCTGCCCATACCATTGGCAAAGGTGTGGTATATTGAACATAACTCCGGAGGCCATGCCAGGCTATGGCAGCTAGTACCCTCATCTTAGAAGAGTCTCCTGAATCCCAGGGGACCTTTTCAATTCCTGAATCCCTGATCTCTGGGGCTGGCAGGTAGACAGCGTTGGGGGCTGTCCCTTTCTTCCCTGGATGGCCCAGCTTTGCATCTTACTCTACCCTCCCTGCTATGCATGTTACTCCTGGGTGGTATGTTGGTTGAGTGGGCATTGAGCCAGGCAGGTGGCAGGGCCTTGGGAAAGAGTGTCACAATAGGATTGGTTGCCTTTTGAACCTCCTGGTGGTGGTAGTGGGAGAGAGTTGAAAGGGGCTGTTCAGTGGAATGTGGGAGTGAAGGTGGCTGAAGGCTCTTTGTCACATACTAACTTGAACTCCCCCAAGTCATCTGACCTCTCTGAGCTTCAGTTTTCTGTATAATGGGAGTATAGTATTCACCTAGTGGGGCTGTTGAAAGTTAAAATATACTCTGCCTGTAACATGCTTCTCCTGTTAAGAGACAGATGCTTGGAATGAAGTAATTTTGTTGTTGTTGTTAAATTTTTGTGTTTGGGTTGGCTGAAAGGGTGGAGACATTTCCCTTAGCTTTGTTTCCACTGATAGAGTGAATTCAAATCACAGTGCTGGCAGCTCCTTGGAATTTGAAAGTGGGTTTGAAAAAACTGTAGAGAGACTATGTAACATATCATATTTATGTCATCATCCAGGAATGAATCATTTCACACGAATTTTCCAGACATTAATATCTGAAACCTTAAAAAGAGGTATTTTGGATAGGAATCACTAGTGGGTATTAGACACTTTCCGGCCTTCTAAATCAGAGGTTACAGAACATGTGAGTCTTCATGACTCAGAGTTGTGGTTATAAATGTCCATCACTATCCTAGTTATAATATAGCAAAAATCCAAGGCCTTGTTTGGCCCCATGCTAAAGGCCCATTTCCATGATGGCTATATTTTCATAGTTCTTATGTCTGTTTTTTATAGTTTTTCATCACTTCATCTACTCCCTTCCTCTCAGCTGTCACTTCTGCTACCATCACTTTGCCTGCCTCAGGCAGACCACCAATCCACCCTATTCTTCTCAACTTGTTTCTATTTGGCTGTGAGCTGAGAAATCAGAAAATCACATCTGTTAGAAGAGGTGAAAAACAACAAGATCTTTTGAATTTGACAAATTATATTAAAGTTCATCTGGAGAAATAAATGTGCAAAAGGAGCTTGGAAAATTCTGAAAAAGATATTACAAGGATTGACTAGTGCTACTAAAATGTTGCATAAAGCTCCAGTAATAAAATAGTTGGGTACTGGCAGAAGAACAGATAGACAGATCAAAGGAACAGAGTAGAGTCCAGACACACATCCGTGAACAAATGGAAATTAAATATATGATAAATTGACATTTTAGATCAGAAGAGAAGAGATGAGTTATACAATCAAATTGGGCAACTGGCTACCTGTTTAGAGGGAATAAATTCCAGATGGAGCAAAGATTTAAATGTAAAGAAGGAACCCTAAAATTACTAGAATAAAACACCTAAAAGTCTAACAGCTTATATTCCTGGATTGGGAAAGTATGACACAAAACCTAAGAGTCACAAAAGGAAATGTTTTAAAAAATTGGCTACCTTAAAATGTAACGCTGGGTGGTGTGGTGGCACACACCTGTAGTATCAGCTACTCAGGAGGCTGAGATGGGAGGATGGGTTGAACCCAGGAGTTCAAGGTCAGCCTGGGCAGGGGAGTGAGACCCTATATCTCAAAAGGTTTTTTTAAAAATGAAATGTCCAGGCTCGGTAATGGTGGCTCACTCCTGTAATCCTAGCCCTCTGGGAAGCTGAGATGGGTGTATTACGTGAGGTTAGGAGTTCGAGACCAGACTGAGCAAGAATGAGACCCTGTCTCTATTAAAAATATAAAAACTAGTGTGGGGGGGAGTTGGTTGTGGGTGCCTGTTGTCCCAGCTACATGGGAGTCTGAGGCAAGAGGATTGCTCAAGCTCAAAAGTTTGAGGTTTCTGTGAGCTGTGATACCTCAGCATTCTACAATACAGTGAGGGGCAATAGTGTGAGACTCCATCTTAAAAAAAAAAAAAAAAAAGTAATGTCCTAAAGTTAAATAATAAACTGGAAAAAATATTTTCAACCTAGGTAACAGGTAAGTTCTTACACGTCAATAAAGGAAAAGAAAACCAAATAGAAAAATGGGCAAAGCACATGAACAGAAAAGGGGATATTAATGGCTAACAAACAGATGAAAATGCTCACATCAGTCAAAATACAAACAACTAAAAATTAAGAAATGAGAAGATTTTCTTTCCACCAATTTAACTGATAACAACTTAACTGGGCAACCCCTCTCTGTGTGGACACAGCCATCCTCAGAATTGGTGGGAAGGCAACTGCACCTGTGAAGGGGACTGGCAATATACATGAGAATTTATTATTTTTCTAATCATTAGCTTAAGTGTTTCATATCTAGGAATTTATTGGATACACTGTCATAAATGTATATGTATTATACAAATATGTTTATGTACGGTGTATTCACTCCAATTTCTTTTCTTTTCCTTTTGAGACAGAGCCTCTCTCTGTCACTTTTACCAGGGCCTCAGCTGAGCTCACAGTAAAATTCCTGGGCTCAAGCAGACCTTCTGCCTCAGGCTCCTGAGTAGCTGGGACTACAGTTGTGTGCTACCATGTCTGGCTAACTTTTCTATTTTTAGTAGAGAAACGGTCTTACTTTGGTCAGGTTCGATTTGAACTCCTGACACCTCAAATAATCTTCCCTCCTTGGCCCCTCAGAGTGCTAGGATTACAGGCATGAGCCACTGTGCCCAGCCTACAATTAATTAAGTAATTAATTAGTTTATTTAGGCTGAATTCAGGGAACTTTATTGATGTTTCATGACAAGGTGGGGCTCCCTAGGCACCTCCCATTCTTTAGGGGGGTATGGTGTGGAAACTGTGTCGAGGGAAGATTCCCCATGAGGTGGCGACTGAGTAGGCAGGGGCACCCCAGCAGCTAAGGGCCTTTTTCTTCCTCTAGTGCTCTGGCTGGGCCTGGTGGTCTGGGGGGTTCTTAGTCCTTGGAGGCCGTGTAGGCCATAAGATCCACCACCCTGTTGCTATAGCCAAATTCATTATTATACCAGGCAATGAGTTTGACAAAGTTGTCATTGAGGTCACTGCCAGCCCCAGCATCAAAGGTGGAAGAATGGGTGTCACTGTTAAAGTCAGAGGAGACAACCTGGTGCTCTGTGTAACCCAGGATGCCCTTGAGGGGGCCCTCCGATGCCTGCTTCACCACTTTCTTGATATCATCGTATTTGGCAGCCTTCTCCAGATGGCAGATGAAATCCATGACTGACACGTTGGCAGTGGGGACACGAAAGGTCATGCCAGTGAGCTTCCTATTCAGCTCAGGCATGACCTTGCCCACAGCTTTGGCTGTACCAGTTGAGGCAGGGATGATGTTCTTGAGAGTCCCACGACCATCATACCACAACTTCTCAGAGGGACCATTCACAGTCTTCTGGGTGGCAGCGATGACATGGACTGTGGTCATGAGTCCCTCCACAATGCTGAAGTCAGGGATAACCTTAGCCAAGGGGGCTAAGCAGTTGGTGGTGCAGGAGGCATTGCTGACAATTCTGAGGCTGTTTTCGTACTTCTCGTGGTTCATATCCATCAAAAGCATGGTAGCATCAGCAGAAGGGGCAGAGATGATGACCCTTTTGGCACCCCCCTGTAGGTGAGCTCCAGCCATGGACTCCACAACATACTCGGCACCTGCCTCACCCCATTTGATTTTGGTGTGATCTCGCTCCTGGAAGATGATTATGGGATTTCCATTGATGATAAGCTTCCTGTTCTCAGCCTTGACTGTGCCATGGAATTTGCCATGGGTGGAATCATACTGGAAAGTGTAGACCATGTAGTTGAGGTCAATGAAGGGGTCATTGATGACGACAATATCCACTTTGCCTGAGTTAAAAGCAGCCCTGATGACCTGGTGCACAATAGGACAAAAGCCATTTATTCTGAGCTTCACTTTCACCATGGTGCCTCGGGGATGCAGCTGGTGCTGCACTAGAAGAAGCAGCTGTCCGATAAATGGGAGGACCAGAGAGCCTATTTTTTTTTTTTTTTTGAGACAGAGTCTTACTATGTTGCCATCAGTAGAGTGCTGTGCTGTCACAGCTCACAGCAATCTCAAATCTTGGGCTTAAGCAATTCTCTTCCCTCAGCCTCCCAAGTAGCTGGGCCTGCCACAACACCCTGCTATTTTTTGGTTGTAGTTGTCATTGTTGTTTGGCAGGCCTGGGCTGGATTCAAACCCGCCAGCTCCTGTGTATGTGGCTGGCGCCCTACCTACTGAGCTACAGACGCCAAGCCTACAATTTATTTTCAAACCTGGAAGCAACGTCAAATCCATCAATAGGACACTGATTAGATATGTTATGTTGTGGAGTGTCCAAACACCAGAGTAGTATGCAGTGGTTTAAAAGACTGAGATGGAGTTTTGTGTGTTGATATTCACTAAGTGGAAAGGCAAGTAGTGGGGCATTGCTTGTTCACTGCTACTCAACTAAGGGGGTGCCCTCTGGTAGCATCAGCACCCTATAGACTTTATTAGCAATTGAGAGTCTTGGCCACTTTAGAACTACTGCATCAGGAGCCTTAGGGCTGGAGCTCGGCATTCTGTGCTTTTAACAGGTTCTCTACGTGATTCTGGAGCCCATTCACATTTGTGAGGTATTGGCGAGGAGTATGTCACTATGTGTGTAAAGCTGTGTATGTACAAAAAGTGGATATAAACCTATTGGCCCTTCTGCCTCAAAAATTTCAGGGATTCACTGGAAATGGCTTTCCATGGGAAGAGTGAAGAGGGCAGAAAAAGCCTACTTTTTATTTTATATGTTTCTGAACTGTTTAGACTCTCTTTCATGAGATTATATTACTTTGATTTCTAAAAACGTAAATAAAAAACTTACACAAATGGAGCGACAAAATGTGCCACATACATACAAGGAAATATTACTCAGGCTTAAAAAGGAATAAAATTTTAACATATGCTACAATGTGAATAAACCTTAAGGCATGTGCTAAGTGAAATCATCAAGTCACAAAAGGATAAATATTGTAAGATTCTACTTTAATGAGGTTCCTAGTACCTGATTGCAGCATCTTGGGATCTCATAGTCAAGTTCTTGGAGACAGAAAGTAGAATGGTGGTTGCCAGGGGCTGGCAAGATGGGGAGTTAGTGTTGCAGGGGTGTTCAACCTGAGGCCTATAGGCCACTTATAGATTATTTAAGAACTGTTTTGCTTATCTATGGTGTTGGATATTGCAAAAATTATGCACTAATCTTTTTTTTTCTCACCGGTTTTTGTTAGTGTTTGTTTACTTAATGTATGGCCTAAGACAATTCTTATTCTTCCAATGTGCAGGAAAGAAGAGAAAAGGTTGCACACTCCTGGATGGAAAGAAGAGAAAAGGTTGCACACTCCTGGATGGATAGGATTTTAGTTTTATACATTGAAAAGAGTTCTGGAGATGGTTGGTGATGATGGTTGCACAACAATGTGAATATACTTAATGCCACTGAAATGTAAACTTAAAAAGGGTTAAGATGGCAAATTTTATGTTCTGTATATTTTACAACTTAAAAAAGAGTTTTTAAAAAAGCTACCTGACTGAAAAGGTATGTAAAGTAGGGTTAGTGACTGAAGCCAGCAGATTCTGTGGAGAGCCTCCAGGTAGATTGTAGACAATGAATTAATTTGAGGGTTGATCTTGATGACAGCCCTTCCTGTTGCAGTGCCTGATTGCAGCATCTTGGCATCTGATAAGGGAGAGGCCGCTTCATCACCCACACGATGGGAAGCAGACCTGAGAACTTGCTGCCTTGAGGGATGGCATAGGATGACAAAAAGGATAGATGGAAAAGTGATCTTGGTGACTTCCTGGAGGACAGAGGCATGCTGGGTTATGGGGAAGCTGGATCCTTGCTCCTTCTCTGTTACCTCTGCTGAGAACCTTTTTTGGAAGAGGAGGGACTAGCTCTCCTAGAGAGCAAGACCTCTGCAGGGAGTGTGGTGAACCCAGAGGCTCTGGGGGAAGTGACTCCTGTGGGGAGAAGAGGGAGGGAGGGTGGGATGAGCAGAGATTTGTGAGGTAGGGCATGGGTTTCTTGGGGACAAGTCTGTGCTCAGATATATGGCTGGAGCATAGGGCTATACTTGAAAAAGGGATTGATCCAGGGATTTCTCACTGGATGTGAGAGAACCTGGCCAAACTGGGCCTAGCACAGCCAACTGGCTGGGGACCAGAGACAGGGGAGAGCATGTGGGCTTCTGCCAGCTGAGGGAGAGGGTTTTTGCACCAGGCTCTGAGGATTTCTTCAGGTGGCCCATTTTGGCATGGGTGCACAGCCGCCTGTGCCACCCTAGACACTCCCTCCCAGGGCGCCGGGAGTCGGGCTACCAGGAACTAAGCAGGGGGCTTGTGGACAATAAGGGGCCTAGAGGTGAGGAGGTCCTGGAGCCAACCCAATCAGGCTAAGGGGATTGCAGAATCCCACCTACCCTGGGACCAGCCCAGGTCTGTATCTAACCTGTCCCCATTCAATCCCAGCAAACTCCTTTAAGGAAGGTGGAGACTAGTCCCTGACTTCAGAGAGCTCATAGTCAGGCTGGGAGACAAGTACCCTGACTCAGGCAGAGTGAGTGTTGACAACAAGCCTGGCAGGATCACCCCAAGGCAGGACCTGTCCTGACTCTACAATAGTCACAGCCTCAGTCTCCCCATATGTATAGTGGGGTTGATATCTTAGAGTTACCTCAGCTATTGCAACACCCAGTTCTCAGTGCAAGGTAGGCGGCACTAATTCTGACCCGGCCAGCCTGGGGATAGGGTTGTCAGTGGAACAAGGAGGGCCCACAAGTCTTTGCTTCCACGGCATCCCCTCCAGCCTAGCCTCTGCCTGGCTGAAAAAAGTGCAGGTGCTGAAGTGGAAGCAGGGAGGAGTGGGGATAGAGGGCTGGGAAGAGCCTGGCTTCTGGTTTTGAGAGGTGGTTAAAGGGGTGAGGAGGGGATCCTAGGTCTGTCCTGCTGCTTCCAGCTTCCTTCACTCCCAAGTACATTCACTCTAAGGTGGGGCCTCCCACTCTCAGTGATCCACTGGGCAGGAGGCCTTTACCTCCTCTAATCCAGGAGGCTGGACCAAAGGGAAAGGGAGAGCTGATGGGGATGGGACCCACTTCCTGTCCTGATCTGGACTCATGGAAGGAGGAATCTGCCAAGCCTGGCTTATTCAGGCCTCAGTATAGATGCCCAGGCTTGTCTGCCCCCTTCCCATGCTCAAAAGGCCCTGCAGGCTCCCTTGGCTGAATGCAGCTGGGCATGAGATAATGCTACAAAAAGCCTGTTCTCTCATCTAGACCCTCACTCACCAGGCCCAGGCAGGCTCTGCACACACAAGCTATGGGTCCTCCCTGCCCAGCTACCCATGGTGATTTAACTGGAGAGATTGGGGCCAGACTGTGGGATGGACCACCCAGAGGGGTGAGTGGGTGAACCGGGAGCAGGCAGCTCATTCAGGAGGCCTCTGTTAGTGAGTGTGATTGTCCTTCCTCAGGAGGTTAGTTTGACCGGTAGCAGAGGTCCCACCCTACCTGGTCTGAAAACCCCCAAATGATGCTGTAGATGGTGGATGAGTCACTTACTTTAGGTGCTAAAGCAGATCCAGTTCAGACCCTATTTGATGGGATTGACACAGCCCCTGACTTCATGGACTTTAGCCTGAGGGAGACATGGTCCTTTCCTTGAGGAGCTTCAGTCTGAGGAGGGACACAGCTTTGTCCTCATGGAACTCCAGTCTGGGGGGAGACACAGCATTGTCTTCAGGGTTCCCCATTCTGAGGAGGGACATGACTCTGTCCTGAGGGTTCCCCATTCTAAGGAAGGACACTGCTCTGTCATCCGGGTTCCCCCAGTCTGAGGAGGAACATGGCTCTGTCCTGAGGGTTCCCCAGTCTGAGGAGGGACATGGCTCTGTCCTCAGGGTTCCCCAGTCTGAGGTGGGACATGGCTCTGTCCTCAGGGTTCCCCATTCTGAGGAGGGACACTGCTCTGTCATCAGGATTCCCCATTCTGAGGAGGGACATGGTTCTGTCCTGAGGGCTCCCCATTCTGAGGAAGGACACTGCTCTGTCCTCGGGATTCCCCATTCTGAGGAGGGACATGGCTCTTTCCTCAGGGTTCTCCATTCTGAGGTGGGACATGGCTCTGTCCTCAGGATTCCCCATTCTGAGGAGGGACACTGCTCTGTCTTCAGGGTTCCCCATTCTGAGGAGGGACATGGCTGTGTCCTGAGGGTTCCCCAGTCTGAGGAGGGACACTGCTCTGTCCTGAGGGTTCCCCATTCTGAGGAGGGACATGGCTCTGTCCTCAGGGAGCCCATGCTGAGGAGAGAGAAGGCTCTTTCCTCAGGGAGCCACAGTCTGAGGGAAGACACATCTCTGTCTTCAGGGTCCTCATTCTGAGGGGAGATATGGCCCTTTCCTCAGGGAGCCTAATCTGATGGTAGAAAAGGCCCTGCCCTTGGGAAATCCCAGTCTGAGTGGAGACATCGCCCTTTCTTTGAGGAGCCCCAGTGTGAGGGCTGTTTCTTTGAGGACCCTCTGTCTGAGTAGAGACAAGGCCTGTCCTCAGGGAGCTCCAGTCCCAGTCCCTGAAGGAGAAAAGGCTGTTTCTTCTGGAAGCCCCAGTCTCAGGGGACACATGGCCCTGTCCTTGGGGAGCCCCATTCTGGGGAAACACAGCTCTGTCCTTAGGGATCCCAGTCTGATGGGAGACACAGGCCTGTCCCCTGGTTTCCCCAGCTTGAAAGGAGACACAGTCTGTCCTCATGGAGCCTGGTGTGAGGGAGACATGGCTCTGTCCTTGGGGGAACTCCCGTTTGAGGGGAAGTGCCCTGTGCTCTCTGCTTCCTCTTTCTCTGGCATGTTATTCGCTCCCTCCCCCCCCCATCCTCTGCTCCCCTGGAGGTTTCCTTCCCTGGGATAGAATTGGGTGGAGGACTTGGAGAGCTCCTGGCTTGCTCTGTGGTCTCCCCTCTGCTCACGGCCTCTGCATGGAGCTTTCAGAGCCTGAATGTGAGGGTTCTTGGTGGGGAGACTGAGTTGTAGTGACTCAGAGGGGAATTGGTTGTCCCACTTTCCCCACTAGAGTGGATGTGTGACAGGCAACATGAGGGCCAGAGGGTAGAAAAAAAGGGTTTCTGCTAACTCTGAGCCCTCACCGACCTCTCCCATGTGTGCTGGATTGCGCATGCGTGTGGAAGAACACGTGCGGCCTCTTTGGGTTCCCAGGCCCCACAGCACGGCAGACGTGAGGCTGGGATGAATCACAGACCAGGAGATAAACGTCTGGAAGCCATATGCAGCCCAGCTGTTCAGGGCAGTGAGCTCAGCCACCCCCAGCCCAGATGTAGAGGCACTTATATCTCGTCTACACGCTGTCTCCCAGGCTTCCAGAAACACTTGTGGGGAAGCCCCGCTGCCTGGGGCCCAACCAAGGTTTTTCTCACCTTCCTGGGAGGAGTTCTCTCTCTTCATCAGACAGGGAGGTGGGGGAAGCAGGAGGGGTCCCTGACAGGGTGTGCACAGATGCCCCTCAGGCAGAGGGCTCCCAGAGGACAGAGGGCAGGAGCTAAATCTCTCCCCTTGTTTCAGGGGCTGCCAGCTGCAGGGACTGTCTTCCCCTCTCTGATAGGAGCTCCAGAGCTGAGACTCCACTATCACAGTGTAATTCTCCTTTAGGCAAAAGTTGATAAAACTTGCTGTCAGACTGGGAGTTGTGTAAGGCAGACCTCCTTTCTCTCCCTTGAGAGAAAAGAACATTTCCTCCATCAGACTGAGAGCTCATGAGGGCGAAAGCTATGTCTGCCCATCAGCTTGAGGTCCTCCTGTCAGGCTGCTTCCTCTACAGTCCCCCAAGATAGGATCTGCTGCAGTTCCCTTCCTTGTCCTGTTCTGCCAGCTCCCTCCTTGAGGTGTAGCTATATCTGCTATGACCCATTCTGTGGTCATCTCACTCTTAGGGGCTAGGAAGGCAGTAGATTCCCAGCAGTTTGACATGGCCAGTGACTCAGCCCCATCAGCCTTTCTTTCCCTGCCCTGGCAGCCTCGCCATGATGGGGAAACCCCTCTGCTTCCTGCCTTCTCTGACGTCTGTGTCCATATCTCCTGTCCTCCACCTCAGGCTTCCTCCCTGCCCACCCACAGTCATATACACACTCTAGTCCTAATCTGTTCACAAAGATCATGAGGAAGGTCATGGGAAGGGGTGTGTCACAGATGAGGCTTCACACTGCATCTTCACAAGGAATGTGCTCTCCATTTGACAAGTGAACAGGCCCAGCAGAGCTGTGGGACCTGTGCAAGGCCTGTCTGTGCCCATGTACAGAGGAGGCAGGGGCTTACCAGCCTTATCCTCCCCTCGCTCCACTGCAGTGATGATGGTCTTCTTGGAGAGAAGACAGGAAGAACCCAATGTCCATGTAAGGATAAAAGGCAGTATGTGGGCTTGGCAAGCATGCTGAGGGCTACCTGGCTGGGTATGCCAGGGGCTTGCAGGAGAGCCCCAGGACAGGGGATGGAGCAGCTCTGTGTTTTTGGACTGAGAGAGCGGAGGCTGGGATGATGGCTTCAACTGGCCAAGCAGAGGACATTCTAATCATTCCATCAGAGGGCACTTTGAGCTCAGTCCCGTGAGGGGGAGTATTTGTGGATCACCTTCCATGTGTGAGCTACTGCTCGAGCTTCACTACATCACTGCACCCATTTGACAGGTGAGGAAACACTGGCCCAGAGAGGGACTTCACTGCCGGGCCTGAGCCCATGTCAGTCAGACTCTAAAACCATCAATTCTGTGGGGTGAGAGGCTGAACTCTGGCCAGTCCCGGCCTGCTCCTACTGTGTTGGGGAGTCAGCTTGCCTGAGTTTGAATCCTGACCCTGGGCTGCGGGTCAGTTACTCAATCTCTCTGTGCCTCTTTTTCCTCAAGTAGTAATGGGTCTGATACAATTAGAAGGTTGGGTTTGTTTTTGTTTGTTTATTTTTTAAGACAGTGTCTTACTCTGCTGCTCAGGCCAGAGTGCCATGGTGTCATTGTAGCTTACAGCAACCTCAAACTCTGGGGCTCAAGTGATCTTCCTGCCTCAGCCTTCTGAGTAACTGGGACTATAGGTGCCTGCCAATACCCAGCTATTTTTTTTTTTTTTTTCTTGAGACAGAGCCTCGAGCTGTTGCCCTGGGTAGAGTGCTGTGGCATCACAGCTCACAGCAACCTCCAACTCCTGGGCTTAAGCAATTCTCTTGCCTCTACCTCCCAAGTAGCTGGGACTACAGGTGCCTGCCACAATGCCCAGCTATTTTTTTTTTTTTTGGTTGCAGCTGTCATTGTTGTTTGGTGGGCCCAGGCTGGATTCGAACTCGCCAGCTCAGGTGTATGTGGCTGGCACTTTAGCTGTTTGGTCCACAGGCGCCGAGCCTGGTTTTTGTATTTTTAATAGAGACAGGGCCTCACTCGTGCTTAATCTGGTCTTGAACCCCTGAGGTCACGTGATCCATCTGCCTTAGCCTCACAGAGTGCTAGGATTACAGACATGAGCCAATAATGGAAGTTTGTTAAGAGGAATAATCAATATTCATTTACTGGTGACCCCCAGTATTCATATGAAGACATTGGCCCCTTCCTTTCTTCTCTGCCCAACCCATCTCCACCCCCACTGCCTCGGTCCAAGGAAAGAAGAGTGGTTGAGAGTTGGGACTTGGCAAGATTGGGCTAAGTCTCTCTAGGAATGGGAGACTGATCAAGGGGGACTCAGGGTCCTCAGGAGTTGAGGGGACCAGGAAGGCTTCCTTCCAACTGATCCCAGTCCTCCCGAACTCCCAGTCCCCTCCCCACTCTGGAGTGTGGGCATGTGGGCTCCTGCCACGTACCCGGTGATAAGGGCCACCCAGCAGGCAGGACGTGGGCTACGTGAGGGACCAATGGAGGCGGCTGCCTTGGCTGGCAGCTGCCTGCCCAGCTCAAGGGGCCAAGGCCAGGAGGCTGGGCTATGGGGTCCATTGTCTACCCTGCCACCCCTCCTCTGGCAAGCACAGGCTCAGCAGCAGTCAGCAGCAGGCCCTTGGCAGAAGCTTGGTCCTGTTCCCCCCACGCAGGCATGCCCTAGCCCGCACGTCCTCTCCTGGGCCTCCAGCCATGATGGTGCCGCCCACTGTGCTGGCCACTGCTGTCACTGGCCTCCAGGGGGCACTGATTTGGCACCTGGGAAGTCCTTACAGAGTGAAGGAGTGCCTGGGGGCCTCATCTTAGGAAGTTATTAAAATGTCCATGTCAGACTCCAGGTCTACAGGTAGACAAGGAGACAAGAAACCAGGGCTGATCACCTGTGTGACCTTGGGCCTCCTCTCTCAGGTCTCAGTTCCATTAGTTGTACAATGCAAAGACCGGCAAGGATCTCTAGGTTTAATGTTCTGTGATTTGTGGCACCCTTGCTCTTCCTGGCAGGGCTCAGTCCCAGTTGAAATTAGTGGGCAAGATGGGGCATGTTCAGATCTGTGTCTCTCTCCCCTTCTCCATCGAAGTGGTGTAAGGCTGGAGTCCCTGCAGCCTAATGCCCTTGGAAGTCATTGAGGTAAAGCCTGACAGCTCACATCCCCTTAGTGCCCCTAGCCCTAGGCCTCCCAGGGCCAGAGCTGTGGCCTCTAATCAACAGGTTAAAAATAACCCCCATGGGCTCTTCTCCCTCCATAGGAATGGTGTTTGTGTTGGCATCTGTGGCCCCTCTGACTCTGCCAAATTCCACAGCATGTGACATTGTCAGGGGACCATAGTATGCGTGAGGAAGGAGTCAGCTGGAGGGGCTCACACTGCCCTAACTCCAGGTGAGGGTGTAGAGCAGAGGTCATAGACAGCTGGCAGGGCCACAAAGCTGCCCACAGTATTGGGGGTCCATGATGGGCAAGGCGATGCCCACTTGTAGAAATAAAATGATGCAAGCTGCAGGCTGGGCCAGGGCCCTGTGCAGCTGGGTCATCCCCAGGCTTCAGATCCCAGAATCAGAATCAGTGAATCACAGGAGTGTGGAATCAAAAATTCTAGACTTGAAAAGAGCTTGAGAGATACTTTTAGTCCAATCCTTGCCCAGACAGGAAAAAAATAGCAGCCCCACTAGAGAATATTTATGGAGCTTGTCTTGGGTGCCAGGCTCTAAGCTGGCATCTACTGAATTAATCTTCCTAGCAGCCCTCTGAGCCCAGTTCTGTTTTTTTTTTTTTTTTTTAATAGAAGAAGAAACAGGCACAGGAAAGTTAGGTTGCTGTCCAAAGTGGCATCAGACTTCTGTATGATTCCAAAATCCACATCTATAATCATTACCTTGTCTGATTTAATAGAGGTAGGAGCAGAAGCCCAGAGGTTGGAGTGTGTGCTATAGTTTTAGGACCAGACCATTGAGGCTGTGTCCCTTTTTCCCCCATAGCTCTCTCCACACCATGAGCTCTTCTCATAGGCAGTCAAAATTCTCCCTTAGGTCACCAGGAATCATATTGAATTTAATGCAAAGCCATGTCTTCTCCTTTGGTTCTCCAGAGAGACATGACAATTCTTCAGCTCCCATTTTAAAGTCTCTGCTCATTGTTAAGAGGCTCACACACTTGGCTCGGCACCTGTGGCTCAAGTGGCTAAGGCGCCAGCCATATAAACCTGAGCTGGTGGGTTTGAATCCAGCCTGGGCCCGCCAAACAACAATGACAGCTGCAACCAAAAAATAGCCGGGTGTTGTGGTGGGCACTTGTAGTCCCAGCTACTTGGGAGGCAGGGACAGGAGAATCACTTGAGTCCAGGAGTTGGAGGTTGCTGTGAGCCACGGCACTCTACCCAAGGGGACAGCTTGAGGCTCTGTCTCAAAAGAAAAAAAAAAAAAAAGAAAGAGCAGTCGCCCTCAACAATTTAACATCTGGCTGTCTCTGGGGAGTCTTAGGAAGAGCATCCCATGCATTATGTCATCTAACTACTGAAGATGGCACTAATGCCACTCCCGAGCCTTGTCTTTCCCAGGCAGAACAAGCCCAATTCCTTTCCCTTTCCACTAGGCCTGTGTTTGTCCTCCACACAGCCTCTGTGGCCCTGCCTGGCCTCTTGCCAGCTTCATGTGACCAAGTGTAGAACTGGGTTGGCCAAGGAGAGCTTGAGGGTCAGGGACTGACTTGACAGCTATCCTTCCAAAGGAATCCTCAGGCACTGGGCCACAGGCTAAACTTGTCAGGTCCCTCACCCTGTCAGGTCCCCCTAACTATCCCACTCCACACTATGGCCTCAGGATACTGATGTGGGTTTAAGGTATGATGTTCCCAGGCATTGATTGGTCTTTTGGGTTCCTAGGCTCTAGGGATGTTGTTCTGGGGCGAGGAGTCCAGAGTTCTTTCCCTGAACTTATCCATGTGCCACAGGCCAGTCAGGTGGCAGCTCTTTGTTTCTCACACCCCAGGGCAGTATTTCAATAGCAGTAATGAGCATTGACTGCCTGCTTACTGTGCCAGTCACTCTGATGAGCTTGTTAGAGGAGTATGACAACTGAGTGAGATGGGTCCCATTGCTGTCCCTAATTATAGGTGAGGAATTGTAGGCACAGAAGGGGGCTTTGGCTGGAGGTAGTATTGGAGTTAATGCTATATAGATTCTATTTTTAAAAATAAATTCACATTTGCCCTGAATGAAGGCCCATTCCCAGAGCACATCCAGAAAAATGAGAGTCAGACTTGGCAATGAGTTATGGGGGCTGTTCTGCCCTGCTTTCCCCACCCCCAGCCTGGTTCTCTGTCACCTGAAGGGACCTAGGGTATTTCCTC
Organism: Loris lydekkerianus; assembly: GCA_963574355.1. Taxonomy (NCBI): domain Eukaryota; kingdom Metazoa; phylum Chordata; class Mammalia; order Primates; family Lorisidae; genus Loris; species Loris lydekkerianus. The sequence goes on along the minus strand of CAUYPK010009084.1, from coordinate 82,711 downwards.
CCTCTTGGTTATCTCTCCTCATCTCACCTACTTACCTGGGCTCTTCCCTCCTTTCCTTCCTTTTAAGAAATCCATCTGGCTTGGTGGCTGTAGCACAGTGCTCATGGCGCCAGCTACATGCATTTAGGCTGTTCAAACCTGGTTTGGGCCAGCTAAACAGCAATGACAACTGCAACAAAAAGATAGCCAGGCATTGTGGCGGGTGCATGTAGTCTCAGCCACTTGGGAGGCTGAGGCAAGAGAATTGCTTAAGCCCAAGAGTTTGAGGTTGCTGTGAGCTGTGACACCATGGCACTATACCAAGGGTGACATAGTGAGACTGTGTTTCAAAAAATAAATAAAATAAAATAAAATAATCCATCCATCCATCCATCCATCCATCCATCCATCCATCCATCCATCCTCAGCTCTTCCTGGAACTAAGTCCTCCCAGCAGGGCTCATCTTGGTCTCACAGGGCCTGTAGAAGGAAGTGTTACTGATGGGAATGTCATGTTCCTGGCAACTCTTCTCTTCCAGGCACCTCATCCATTCCACCCCACCTAGCCACAGATGAGTCTTGAGGTGATTCCACCAGAAGAGCAGCTTATATTAGTTAAAGTTTGGTTTATACAAGATAGGTGTGTATTTTTTGCTGATGTACTTGAACTCTGGAAGTAAACATTCCCAGAATGGTTTGATGGCTACATGTGGTCAGGGACCAGAGCTCCTTCTATATTATTGTTCTGCTGTGTGTGGTTTCCATTTCCAAGGTCACCTCATTACTCAAGATGCCTGCTGGAACTCTAGCCAGAAGAAAGAAGGAAGAAAGCCTGAAGAAGGGCAAGGAAACCACCTGGAGTTACTCGGCCAGAACTCAGTCACCCAGTCACATGTAGCTGCAAATGAAGCTAGGTAATATAGTCTTTATTCCAAGGTGGTCTCACTAAAAACTTGGGAATAAGGGAAGAATGGATGTTGGGAAATAGTATCTTCCACAAAGCCCCTTTATTCTTTTCAATTTGCAATTGGCAGAAGGTAGATGGGGTCTTCCCAACTCATTGTGTCCAGCAACACTGGTTCTTTCCCTTTTCTGAGGTCTCAGTTCTCTGATATTTAGTATTTACTGCTTACAGCTGCTAATGGCAGCAGTGCAAAGCTACATCTGGCTGCCATGGGCTGTTATCCACCCTCTGCAGATCCGATCCAGTGTACTCATTTATTCTCATGACACACCAATAGGTGGCTAGTCTTAGTCCCATTTTACAGTCAAGGAAGTTGAGGCCCAAAGAAGTTAGGTAGCCTCCCTAAGAGCAGGCAGCTGGGCTCTGAGCCTGGTTACTGTATGTTTCTTTCTTTCCCTTTGAGTGTTTCCAATAGGGGTGGATGCCCTGGTCCCTCTCAGAATCTGACAAGAGGAATTGGAATGGTCTAAACCCTAGGAGGGGCCTGTCTCGGAGAAGAGGGCAGGCAGGGGTGTGACCTCAGTTCGCAGATATCTTCTCAGCATTTACTCAGTGCCATGGTCAGCAAACGCGTCTGAACAGGGTCTACTGACGGGCTTGGGGATTTCTGCTGGCGCCAGGAACTGGCCACTGCAGCCACATCCTCAGACACCACTCTGCCCAGCATGAGCATCTTAGACCAAGGGGTGAGAAAGGGCAGGGATGGGGTAGCTTCCCTCACTTCCCCTTTCAACCTCCAGCCCACCCTGGTGGGGGAGGAGAACTGTTTCCTCTGCCTTCACCTGGGGAAGGAGGCCACAGGGGACTGAGCCTCTGCCCCAGCTGGGCTGCTTGAAGGGCAGCAGGGAAAGTGTGTAACCATGCTAAGTGGAAGGGCCAGATGCTGGGCTTCTCCTCCAGGCAGGACTGTCCTTGGTTGCTGCTGACCCCTGACTATGAGGTCATTGCTCTTGTCCCTGGGGGTGAGGGGAGGTTCTCTTAGTGTAAGCACGGTCACGGCTTTGACTTGGACTTGCGGTTAGCAATGTTGCTGTAATATCTGCTCCCTGATCTCTGGCCAAGAGGAACTTCTCAGGGATCATGAGTCACAGCTGACAGTCGACGGTGGGGCAGCCATGTGTAGCTTGAATGGGGGAGTGCTAGGGATGGCCCAGAGACCCAGACATAACCTCTGCTCTCAGGAGTTCCTGCCAGAAACAGATGATGAGTAGGAAGAACAGTTATGAGACCTTTCCCTCCTCTACCAGGAAGTCTTCCTTGATTAACTGTGTGGGATTGCTCTGGGATTGACCTTGAGTTCCTAGCTCTGGTAGGATGAGCTCCTTTTTACTTTACCAGTCCTTCCAGGTTTAAGCCCTGAGCACTGTAGATTCTGTGCTATGGACAAAGGTGTAGACAGGAATGTAGTGTTTTCATTTAAGGCATTCATTTATTCAACAAATGTGCCAGGTGCTTAGGATACACTGGTGAACTCATGGACTCAGTCCTGCTCTTGTAGAGTCTGGGGAAAAAGACTTAAAGCAAATAGTCACATAAATAAAAGAGAATTACAAACTATAATATGTGCTGGGAACGAAAATTACCCCAGGCTATGAGAGAATATCCCAGGGATTTAGTTTAGATGGGGGTGTGGTCTGACATTTAAGCTGAGCTGTTGCTCTCCTCTCACAGAGACCCAGCTTAGCTGGGGTTATGCACACATGTCGACATGTCCAGGAAAAGATGATGTTTAAATGGCAGTTTGCTATAACACCTTCTTGGTCTGTCCTGATGCTTGTGAATTGGAAGTTCCCTTCATTCCTGGACTGTATCTTACGTTTACACGGCCAAAGTGCTGACACCAGGCCTCTGGTTCAGGTGATGCCTGGGAAGTATGAGTTCTTTGCATGCCATTAGGAACTATCTATCCACCACCAAATTAGCTGCTCTAGGAGTGTCAAGGGTGGGGGCTTGGGACTTGGGGCTCCAGAGATGAGAAGGACAGTGATTTGAGCCTAGAAGGAGCCTAGAAGGGATTAGGAGTGTTCATCCTGCTTGGGAACTATGAGGAGACTGGGAGGTTGGTGTTCTGGAGCACAGGGGCTATGCCTCTGCCCTAGATTGGCAGGTCCCAGATGCAGAAAGTACTTTTCCATTCAGATTGGGAGATCCCTTTACCCTATGGGACCTGGCTTCCAGGGATTGGGACATCATTTGGGCTTGGGGTGGACAATGAGAGTCAATGGTGAGTCTTCTCACTTACCCTCAGCAACCTCATGGGCCTCTGGGGAGAGGTCTGTGGACTGGCCTAGAGCCGAGGAATTCCTCCCTCCCCTTCTTCTCAAACATCTCCAGGCAGCAGGAGCCAGAGCCTTAGAGCTTCAGATCACCTGAATATGATTAGTGAGAGGCCTCTTCCTCTGGGATCAGAGCCCCTGGCTCTGGACTGAGATCGCTAGTTCTAGTAGCCCAGCTTGGAATTCATCTCCTTCCTCAGTGTCCTTCTCCCCTTCTCTCTCCTCAGTCCAGCTCTGGCTGGACCTAGGTAAAGCAGGGCCTGGGGTGGGTAAGGGGGTCAGGCTGGTTTCCTCAGGCTGTGCTGATCCTGGTGGGCGCTGATTCCTCTGGCAGCCCCTCCCCCGCCACCGGCGAAGGTTCTGCAGGGAGACGGCTCGCCGACACGGTGGCACGCTGCCCACCAATGGGGGCCGTGCCAAGCGTGATGTGATGTGTGCCGATCCCTCTCCACTCCTCACTGAGTGTCTGCTGCCCCCGCAGCACAGGGTGGCTCTCCAGTCATGTCCAGGGGTGTTTGGGGGAGTTGTCTGAGAGGACAGAGGGTCCACCTTATGCTATAGGCAGTGGGCTAATCTGAAAGAACCTCTCCTGCCCTCACAGCTGGTCTTCCACTCCCGGTTGATGAGGCCACAGGGCACTGTCCAGAATACCAGTCTTTCCTGCATTTCTCTCCTGTCCCCCTAGTGGACAGAGGAGGGGGGGTCCCATCGACCTCTGCTCTCCTCACTCCCCCCATGCCACTCCCACCCCAAAACATGTTGGAGACATTTTCTTGCCCTCCTTTGCCCCACCCTGCCTGTTGGAAACCAGGTTCCAGGAGAGAATGAGGGATCCTGTGGATGGTGGGGCACAGAAGCAGTGCGCATCCATCTCCTCAGGGATAGGCAGTGTGACCAGGCTCCATCTTCTTTCTCCTTCTCAGGGGGTTGAGTTCTCTGTGACAGGGGCTGTGCTAGGTTGAAGGAAGCCCAAATCCAGGGGCAGCTATTTTATTTAGATGTAGACTCTTTGATCCCATTCACAGAGGCTCTGATTCTCTAGATTTGGGGAGGATCTTAGGACTCTGCCTTAAAAACAACAAAAAAAAATTCCCCTTGGCTGGCACCATAGCTCACGCCTGTAGTCCTAGCACTCAGGGAGGCTGAAGGAGGTGGATTGCCTAAGCTCAGGAGATTGAGGCCAGCTTGAACAAAAGCGAGACCCTGTATTTAAAAATAACCAGACATTGTGGCAGGTTCCTGTTGTCCCTGGTACTCAGGAGGCTGAAGCAAGAGTATTACTTGAGCCCACGAGTTTGAGGTTGCTGTGAGCTAGGATGCCATGGCCCTCTACCCAGGGTATGGAGTGAGACTCTGTCTCAAATAAACGAACAAATAAATAAATAAATAAAATTTTAAAAATCCCCTAAGTGTTTGTGACAATAATGACATTTTGTGACTTCACTATTGAGGAAAAAGCACAGACTCTGAAGGTAAGAATTCTTTTTTGTTGTTGTTGTTGAGATAGTGTCTCACTCTGTCACCCTCAGTGGAGTGCTGTGGTGTCATAGCTCATGGCAACCTCAAACTCTTGTGATTCTCTTGCCTCAGCCTCCCAAGTAGCTGGGACTACAGGCACCTGCCACAACATCTGGCTATTTTTAGAGACGAAGTCTCACTTTGGCTCAGGCTGGTTTTGAACCTGTGAACGTAGGCAATCCACCCACCTCAGCCTCCCAGAGTACTGGGATTACAGACATGTAATCCCACCAAGCCCGGCTAGGTAAGAATTCTTGAGTTCCAACTTTAGCTTCTCTGCTTGCTCTTTAGCTGTCTTTGGCCACTTATCTTGAGGCCTCAGCTTTCGCATCTCTGTAATGGGACATTAATACCCACTTTGAAGACTAAATGGCGTAAGTGCAGATAAAGCACCAGGCCTGGCACACAGCAGGTGCCCAGTAATTCACTTTATGGGCAGATTTGGAGCACCCGTTCTTCCCATCACTAGAGATCCTGGTGGAGTGAGGGAGATGATTTAGACATTGGGAATGATTGTTGTGCAAAGAGAAGCCCCCCAAAAGCTAATGTTACTGCTGACAGGGAGTGGGGAGAATCCTCCCTCAGTTCACCAACACAGGGACTTTAAAATAATAACCTAGGGCAGCGCCCATAGCACAGTGGGTAGGGCACTGGCCACATACACTGAAGCTGGTGGGTTCGAACCTGGCCCAGGCCAGCTAAAACAACAATGACAACTGCAACAATAACAAAAAATAGCCCGGTGTTGTGGCGAGCGTCTATAGTCCCAGCTACTTGGGAGGCTGAGGCAAGAGAATCACTTAAGCCCAAGAATTTGAGGTTGCTGTGAGCTGTGACGCCATAGCACTCTACTGAGGGCAACATAGTGAGACTTTGTCTCAAAAAAAAAAAAAATAAAATAAAATAATAACCTAAACAAAATACATAACACTATGTGCCAGGCACTATTTTGAGCTAGTATAATTCTCAAAGGAAATGTTATCCCATATTACAGACGGGGAAACTGAGGCAGTTGTCCAGCATCATATGGCTAGTGATTGGCAGGACTAGGACTTGAATCCAGGCAGCCTGGCTCTTAACCACTGCCTTTCTGTGGCACAGGGTCCCCTGGAGAGAGGGATGGCTGTGTCTTCCCTCCTCATCCCTCTGTGGGCGTTCTGGGGCTGGGCTGTCTGCATCGAGTGCTAGCATTCTGATGGAAAAGGCAGGTCCCAGCTATGTCTCTAGGGGAATCCCTGAATCCAACAGCTCCTGCCCACCCTCCTCTGAATTTCTTTGCTTCCTCTGTGGTTTCTGCTTCCCCCTGTTGCCCTTCCCCTGTCAGTGTACACTTTCTCCAGCTGTGAGCGTCTGGACCCCCCAGGAGCTGTTGCTGGGCTTTGCCTGCCCAGACTGCCTTGGGCTCAGAGCCCAGTGATCAGGGAGAGGTTGGTCTCCAGCCTGACCCCACAGCTCAAGACTAGTGGCTTGCCCGCTGCTCCCTCAGTCCTTGGGGGCCATGGACACCAGGCACCTGCCCCCCTCAAGCTGCTGTTTATGACCCAGTAAATCACTTATTGTGCCAACCCTCAGCCTTAATGAGGCCCAGAGCCCACTACTATACCCCGATTAACCACACCATCTGTTTCCCTTTAGCAGGAGCAGAGTGGTAGGTGAGCAAGATCCCAGAGCAGGGATGCTGTAGGGTGGGCTCAGGAGTTGTTTTGTTCTCTGGAAAATGACTTACCACCCACCCTGACCTCTGTGGTGCCCAGGACATGGGTCCCCTCCCCAGCCTGGGAGCCCCCCAGAGGGCACACCCAGCATCTAGCTACTGCAGGAGGCCGGATTTGGGTTTAGTGGTGACTCAGATGGGATTCGGGGCACTCATTATGTGCCGGCTTCCTGGAGATTTGGGAGGCCAGATGTCAGTGTCAACAAAGGTGTTTGAGGACAGGAATGGGCAGGAGGCAAGGATAAGAAAAGGGAAGCTAGTGGTTGCTGAGGTCACTCCTGAGAAATGTGTGTGTTCTTTCATTGATCCATGGGTTTATCAAGCACTTACCCAGTGCCCAGCACTGATTGGGTGCCAGAGACATGTGGGTGAGGCCACAGGAAGGAGGGACATTGGGGAGCCTGAGAGGTCAAGATTCTTTCTGGAGGAGGTGTGCAGTTACTTACAAGAAATCGTCCATGTCAGCTTAAGCTTTTTCCTGAGGTCAATTCCCAGGGTCAGAACCCTGCTAAGTGTGAGAGTTAGTGTGAACTTGGAGTGTTGGGTTTGGTACAGTAATTTGAAGAGGGCTTAAGTTGGGGAAAAGAAATCAAGATTTTGGAAGCATTAGGAATAATTGATAAAATAGGGAAACTGGTGGGCAGTGTCAGGAACCTGTGGAGTGGCATTAGGGCTCTCTGGGAGTAGATGGCTAGATGAATCACAGTCTGCCTTAAGCAGGAAGCATCTTTGTTCATTTCTTCCTCAAATATGTGAGCAATTACACAGCATGCACATTGTCACCATCCACTTCTGCAGTCATGGCAGGGATCACTGGCCGATCCTAGCATGCTTTCCTGAATCCATGCACTGGTTCAGGCCGTCACTGCTAATTGATCAGAGGTGACAGATGACTTGAAGATCTATTTACCTTCCTGGCCTGAGATTCAGACATGTATAAGGATCTAGGAGAGTTCTGGGAGAGACTCACTGAAAGAGAAGAGAGAGTGGGTGGACAATCTGGCCAAGTGACAAGGCTCCCTGTGAGAGATACAGGGTAGTTAGGATACCAGCACTATCTTTGCCCTGGTCCAGTTTCCTCGTAGACTATGAGCTAGGTCTGAGAGAGAGCGAGCAGGAAAGAGTTGGGAGTAGAATATAAAGCTTTGTGTGTTTATTGGGATTCCATTGCAGAGAACAGAATCCACTTTGGCTAGTTTAAATGGAAGGGATTTATTACAGAGTTTTAAGTGGCTGCAGAACTATGGGGGAGAGCCAAAGACAGACTCAAGATTGAGCTTTCAGAAACAACTCTCGGGCAGCGCCTGTGGCTCAAAGGGGTAGGGCGCTGGTCCCATATGCCGGAGGTGGCGGGTTCAAACCCAGCCCCAGCCAAAAAAAAGAAAGAAATAACTCTCAAAGACATGCTGCAGACCTGGCCCACGGAGGGAACTGCTGTCTCTTTGGTAATCACAATGTCACCAGCTCCACAACTGCACTGTAGTGCCATGATCAGTATGCTGCCACTGCTGCTACCAGCTCTACAGACCTGCTGGGATCCACGCTCGAAGGGGGATGCACTGTGCTCTTCTCTTGACCCCCTCTGCCAGTACTACAGCAACACACTAACAATGACAGTAAAAAAAAGTGCCCCTTCCTTCGTTCTCAGAAAGCAGCAGGGGCTACAGAAGCACAGCCCTCCAAATCTCATGCAAGTGCGTCTGATCAGCTAAATGTGAATTATAGTCCAATCCTAACAGCAGGGGAAGAGGCTGGGAAATGCAGGGGATTTTTTGTTTTGTTTTGTTTTGTTTGTTGTTGTTGTTCTTTCCTGTCTCTGCAGTCCAGAGAGGTCCATGGTAGGGGTAGAATGGACGCTGAGAACCAGTCCATCATCTCGACTACACTCTAAACTTCTGTATGATGCCAGGCCCTGCAGCTCTGTTTTGGATCCTCTCAGAGAGGAATGAAAGGGGAGTAAGAAGACTTCTCCCTCTTCAACACACCACTGCACATCTTTGGCAACTTGAGGGCTTAAGCACATCAATGCTACCTATTGGGTGTGGTCCTTAGGGAGTGTGACCAGGTCATTGCAGAACCTCCTAGTCATGTCCAGAAATAGTTGTTGGAACTTTGTAAGCATCTGGGACTGGTGAATATTTGTTATTAAGGTTAGAGTGATTTTATTTAATTCCTGCTGGGATCCATCTTTGGAAACACTACCATGAGCACCCCCTATGTGCCAAGAACTGTACTGGGAAACAGAATAGAAGGAGATAGAGTCCCATGGGTGTAATCCCATGAGGAAGAGGTATAGAAAGCAGATGAAAGGATGTCATCTGGTACGGAGGGTGCCAAAAGGAGAATAGGGGGGCTCCCCCGGGTAGGTGACTTTTGAACTGAGTCCCAAAGGGCCTAAGGATGCTAAGACAAGGCTTGGGTGAGAGACAGGCATCAAAATGACAAAGGCACTGGAATCTTAGCAACCTGGGCAGGAAAGGATCTGGCTGTGGGGAGGAGAGGTATTGAGGAAACCAAACCAGGGATTTTCTAAGATCCAAGATTCAGTTTCCTCGTCCAGACCAGTCTGGGTACTCCTGCGCTGGGCACCTGCATCTGGCCAGTCCTGCAGTTTGGGCCCTGTTCTCTGAAGGCTGAGGGATGGGGTTTGCTGCGTCTGCTTACACAGGATGTTGGGAATGACTCAGGGTCAAGGATGGGCTTGGGGATCCACAGGCTGCTATCTGGGCTGCAAATTATAGGAGGCCTCTCCCCAAGAACCGGTGGCAGCAGAAGAAACTAGCCCACATGAGCTGGGCAGCCCCCATCACCCGATCCTGGGCCTGCAGGCCATGGGACCATGTGGTCAGAGCAAGTCACTGCCACCTCAAACCCCAGCATCCCCTCCACACACTCCTTGTGCCCTTTTTCCCCATCCCATGGCTGCTCACTCCATCCCCACATTCCCCTCCATCCTGATGCCAGCCCTCCCTGGCTTGGGCAGTTGGGAATATCCATGGTGGGACACTGCTGTCCAAGAGTCAGAATGAAGGAGAGCCAACTGTCAGCTGGAACCTATCAGAGGCCAAACCAAACCCTGGTAGCAGGATAGACGGGGCTGGTTAATGAGAAAGATGTCCCTGAGAACTCTCTTAACCCTTCCCACTTTGACACCAGGATGTATCCTGACATTTTCTAACAGTGACAGGTGGCTCCAAGTCTCTAGTTCATCAACCCAGGTTAGTGGGGGTGGAGTTGATTTAACAGAGAGCTCATGCCCTGCCAAAGGCAGTTGCTAATATGAGAGAGGAGAAATAGCTCCCTCCATCTGAGGGTGGGGGGTACATAGTACCTGTTTTCAGGGAGACCCTAGTCTTAAGGGGAAGATACATCTTGGACCTGGTGGTCTGGTGGAGGAGACAACAGGCCTGTCCTCAGGGAGCTCCAGTTTGAGTGGAGACATGGCCCTACCATGACTTATGTAGCTCAGGGTCAGAAATATGGGAGTCTTTTTTTTTTTTAACTGATAAATCAATATCATGGCACACTTTTGATTTTCTATATTATTTTGTGAAGAATCAGCAACTCGATTGCATGACCTTTGCTCTAACAGCCCCAGGAATCATGCAGCTGCAGATCCAGAGAACTGTCATTAGGGGAAAGTTTTTTCCTGGGTATCGTCGTGGGGTCAGCTGCCCTCCTCCTCTGCCTGCTTTTCTGAAACCCCTCCTCACCTCACAAACCACTCAGCAAGAGGGCTATTTTCAACAGCTGGTTCCAACTCCTTCTTTGGTATCCATGTAACTTACATAACTCATGGCTTTCAATTAACCATTTAACTTGGTGAGCAGGAACACAAAAGGAAACATGTCTACACGCAACTGGCCCTTCTTCAACTGCGTGGTTTAGATGTCCCTGATTTATTTTCCACAATTAGTGGCTGGCGCTCTCCCAACCTCCCTCCCAGTTTCTTTTGAAGAGCCTGATGCTGGCTAGGCGAAGCTGCCCCTTTCTCCAGTGCTGGAATTACTAAAGGGCTCTGGCCTCTTGGTTACTGGGCTGTACGGGGCTGTCACACTCTGCAAGAGGGGAGGAAGGAGCCCAGGCTCATACCAGGGTAAGGAGGAAAGGCCCAGAAATGCTGGCACCTGTGTAAGCCTTTGCTACGCTTCTCAGCTTTGAACAAGTCATTTTTATCTCCTGGGTCTCAATTACCTCATCCGTTAAATAGAGCGAACAATTGAGTTAGTTGGTTCCTCAAGTCTCTTGAAATCAAATGTTGGTGGCTCTACCTATTTCCCACCCACCCTGCTCCAGGCTCTCCCAGCACCCCATGATGACCACAATGGGAAGGTTAATCACTGACCTTGCCCAGCAGCCAACTGGATCAGCAAGCGTGTTATTAGGCGACTTCGTGCTACTGGCCAAAGGCCTGCTGCTCCCTGTCTTCCAGCCCTACTCTGGCACTCTGACACGTGATGACATTTGTGGATCTGCAGTTGAGTGGAGCCATTTGGTCACATTTCCTGAGAGCTCTCTGAGCCAGCTACTGGGACTTGCTCTTAATGAGCTCCTGAGATTAGTGTGTACAGGAGGCACACACTAGAAATATTTTATGAGCACCTCCTCTGAGCCAGGTCCTGAGCTGGACAGGGGATGACAAAGATAAATAAGCACATGTGGTGCAGTTTCTCGTGGTTCTTAGAGGCATGTGCATGGGCTCCAAAGTCAGTTTGCTAGATTCAGACCCTGCTCTGATACTTGCTTGGGCACGATATTTAGCCTTTCTACATCTCAGTTTTCTATCCGTAAAATGGGAATACTAATAGTACCTGGCTATGGAGTTGTAATGAAGATTGAATGAGTCAGTATTTAGAGCCTGGGGTATGGTCATTATAATTCTCATTTCATGAACCACCAGCTCTGTGCTGGAAATTGTCATGGCATTTGGTGTAAACCATGAGCTGAGAAAAGAGTTGGTATTATAGCTTGGTCTTGAAAGATAAAAGTAAGTTCAACAGACAGCAATGGGGGAGGACATTCCAGGAGGAGGGAATAGCTGGGGCAAAGGTAGGGAGGCAGGAAGGCAAAAAATGTGTTGGGAGAACTTGGAAAGGACCAAGAGAAAGTCTCAGAGAGACAGAATTGGAAAGTGGGCTTAAGCCAGACAAACATATAGATGGTGGAATGTGGCCTTTATCCTATAGGCAAAGGGAGCCTCTGATGGTTGTCCTACAAGGGCATCATGTAGGGAGATGAAGTTGCTGTATTTAAATGGGACTGTAGAGTGTGTTTTCTTAGGTGATAATAGCAATAAGAGTGATAATGAGAGATCTTTTGTTTTTTAGATTTTTAAGTTCACTGTTTTCATGGGCACAATCTCATCTAATCATCATAGCAATCCCGTAAGGTGAGTTGAGTAGGAATTATCACCCCCACTTTACAGAGAGGAGGATGAGGCTTATCCAGGGTCACCTGGCAGATTGGTGGTGGTGGAGCCAGGAGCTAACCTGGGTTTCCAGGCCTGCATCAGCATGGCTGTCCCAGTGTGAGTGAGGGACATGGGTCCCCATCTCATGCTTGCCCAGGGGACCCAGACTACCTTCTCAAGCGCCATCTGTAAGCTTGAAAATGTGTATGTGTGTACAGGAGGACTGAGGATATTTGTACAGGAGCTCTCCAGTTGGGCCAGCACCAGGTCTGCTGTATTTCTGGCCTATTACCAGAGGCCAGGTATGAACTAGGAGGCATCTATCTTCTGCTGAGTGGTTCTGAGAGCATTGGTGACTTGGAAAGGGGGTAACTGAGCCACTGCCAGGAGGCTGGTGGGCTCATGCAGGGACTAGTGGGGGTCCAGGGGTGGGGCAGGAGCACACATAACCTTACCCTTATAATGAGCCCTTCACCTTTGTAGATGTTTCCACCAGCTGAGTAGCAGCCAAGAGGATGGGGAGAAGCCTCCCATTCACTTTCTTCTCTCCTGTGGGGCCAGTTCTATGACTCCCCTGGGTTTCTGCCCCAGGGCTGGGAGTCTGGCTTCTGACAGCCAGTCCTGCTCTGTTGATACCCCCTCTCCCTTCCAGGCTGAGGCCTCCCTCCTTTGATGTTCATTTTCCAGGTCTGCCTTTCTAGCAGGGCCTGGGGGTGAGGAAGGAAATGGCAGAGCCTCGGCTTCCTGAGCCTGCACACCACCCCCAGTTCTTGCCAGGGCCAAGCTAGTCTACTTTTCTAGAGGACTTAGCCCAGAGCCTACAAGCCCAGTCCAGGTGGCATCCGCCGGTTCTATTCCCCAGGGCCTCCACTCTTCAGGGAAGTCCAGGAGCCATAGGGGAGCTGATAGTGAACCTGCATAAAAGGTACATTATACTATAAGCCAAAGAGTGTTTCCAGAAAAGGGTTTTGCAGGAGTTTGGAGCAGGTGAAGTCATAGAGCTGGAGGAGGGGCAGTCAGAGACTTTCTGGAGTGTCCTGGGCTGGGACTGGAGTCTTCATTGTAGGGTGGTGGGATTTGGAGGAAGGAGGGGCCTATACAGAGATTCTTTCAAGAGGGTTGGGAGCCAGCCCTATGGTGCTGTAGGAAGCAATGGGTTGAGGGGCATGAGCATGCTTGCCTTAGGCCAGCCCTGGAAGAGGTGTGCATGATGGCCCTAAATCCTGGGTAGTGATGGGCCGTTGACTGATTGATTGATTCACTCATTTGCATTTATCCAGCATCTCCTCTGTGCCAGGTGCTATGCTTGGGGCTAGGAGTTTAATGAGGAGTAAGACAGATGTATATCCCTCCTTCCCAGAGCTCCTGGTTGAGACAGGAAGGCTGAGGAGCAAACAGGTCATCCCAACACACTATGATCAATTGGTGCCAGGACAGAAGAAACCCAGAGGCCCTGACAGCAGAGAGGAGGGCCTTGACTTCCGACGTGGGGGTGGATCTAGGAAGACTTCCCAGGGAGGTGGAGCTAAGACCTGTAGGAGTATGGGAGGGCAAACCCATATGTATGGGGATGGGAGGGAATCTGGGCGGGGGAGAGGGGAGGCATTCCTTTCAATGGGTGAAGATCATGGCATGAAGGGGGAAGAGGAGATGAGGCACAATGACAGATTCTGTGTATTGTGTTGCATTAAGGAATTATCTGGAGGACACTGGAAACCTTTGAAAGGTTTTAAGCAAGGGCTGGATGGGATCTGATTTGTGTTTTGGAAAAATACCTTTGGCTTAGGTAGAGAACAAGTTGGAGGGTGCCTGAGCTCTCCAGGCTCAGGTCCATGGCAGGGAAGCAAGCACTGTAAAGGTAGCATGGAGGTCTTCTTGCTGTTCCCAACTGGGCCTATAAGGGGTGTTGTCCCAGTCTCCTTAAGGGAGGCCACCTGGATCAGAGGGTGATGGCTCACTGTCTTGTCTATAGAGCCTTTTCCTCTGGCTGGGGTGCAGCCACTGTGACAGTGGCTTACTCTCTGGTACCAGCAGGGAGAGGTAAGGCCCCTATCCTGGGCAAACAGGAGCTGGGTGGGAAATATTTTAGAGGGGACAGGGGAAAGCTCTTCTCTGAGAGCGGGCTTTGACTTAAACCCGCTCTCAGAGAAGAAGCTGCTTTAGATCAATCCATAATCCTGTCCCCCACCACACATACACATAGGTGATTTATTTGGTCTTTAAGACTAAAATGATGTAGTTCCCAGCCTGCCCAGACTGAACTCAGCTTGTGGAGAAGGGCAGATGGGCTACCAGGGATGGAGGTAGAAATGAATGTCATGGTCAAGGGGACAGGGGAAGGTGGGCTAGAATTCTGGGGCTGTCTTCCCTAGGAAGAAAGAAGTAGGGAGTTGTGAAGTCTGGGGATTTGGGGCCAGGCCCTGGTACCTGAGCTCCTCCAAAAGCCACCTAATGGAGCTGGGGAGATGGCAGGGACTTGGGGAAACTTCCTTCTCTCCTACTCCTTACCCCCTCCTTCCAGGGGGTGAGGGGAATGAAAGGGCAGAGGAGGGCTGTTTGGCCAGGCCTGCAATTCAGCCAGCCCTGGGAACCCTGCCCAAGGTGCCTGAGACAATACCAGGACGGAGGCTGGCCTGGCCACAGGCGGGGCCTAGGAGGGGGCAGGAGCAATGCCTACTTCATTCACAGTCCTGGCCTCTGCACGGTGGCCTGCAGCACCACCCCCTACTCTTGGGCTCCCAGCCCAATCCCAGGCTTCTGCCCATCTCTTAGTAGTTACCAGCCACACCATCCTTCTAAAAGGTCTCTCTCCTTCCCAGCTTGGCCCTACCCGTCGAAGAGACAAGCAGCTGTGTATGTGTGTCTGAGTGTGCCTCAGAGCATGAGTGTATATACATGTGTGAGTGTGTGCATAGGAGTGGGGGGATGTATGGATGTATGAGTGTTGGAGTATGTGCAAGAGTGTGTACATTGTGTATACATAAGTTCTGAGTGTGTTTCCGTGTGCAGATGTGTACATAATGCATGTGGGTGTGTCTGTGAGTGTGTGAATATGTAATGAGTGTTTGTGTCTGTATGTGTGTGTCTATGTGTGGAGGTGTGAGGATATGTATATGAATGTGAGTATATGTAAATATTGCAGTGTGTGTGTGGGTATGTGTGTGAATATGTGTATGGGTGTGTGTCTGAGTGTGCATGTCTGGGGTTAAGTGTGAATGCATATATTGGTGTGTTTGTGTGTGAACGTGTGTATAAGTGTGTGTGTACATGTGTGTGTGGGTATGTGTAAATGCATGATGACTAGGTATGTGAATGTGTATGTGTGTATGAATGTGTGGGTATGTGTGAATGCAGAGTGTGTACGAGCATGTGTATGAATGTGCGTGTGAGTGTGTGGGTGTGTGAGAATGTGTATATGAACATGTGTGTGCAAGCGTGTGTGAGTGTTTATATATGAGTGGTCTGAAAGTGGTGAAGAGTCAAAGTTGTGGCCTCTCTGCCCCTCCTCTCCCTCCCAGCCAGCCATTCTGACTGCACAGTGGGTGCCCTGACCTCTTATTCATGCCCAGCATTTCTCAGGACAGCCCTCATTCAGAGGGTTCATTCTCCTCCCCCCCCCCTTCCCCACCAGTGTAATTTATTTTTCTGACCACACAGCCTCATATTCAGGGTAGAAAGTGCAGTCACCCATCTCTGAGATCCTCTCTCTCTTTGAGCTGGGGGAGACTCAATATTTTCTCTACCCCACCAGCCAGAGTGGAGCTGGGAGCCTGAGAGGGACCATTGCAGGTTCTAGGGGGAAATGGACCCCACTTCTTGGGCTCTAGTAGGGAGCTGGAGTCTGGGGGGCTGTGTTGATAGGCTTCATGGTTCCCAGCCCCAGGCCTGGCCTGGATTTCCCCTAAGGGGACATTGGGAGGGAGCCTGGCCCGCAGGGAGAATTGGGATTTGGTTATTAAACCAAGTTGCAAGTTCAGTCTGCTTTCTGGCCAACTTTTCTTCCCACTTAGCTTTCTCCTCAAAATAATAGAAATACCCTGGAGAAGTTCCTTTCCTCCCTGGCAGGCTGGGACAGGCTGGGGGCTCTGTCATTGGCCCAGGCCCCTGTCATTGCAGGCACACCCCCTGTGTCTGGGCCAACTCCCCCTGCCCCCAACAAGTGGGCGCAGTTACATCAACTGCTCTCTCTCCATCTCCAGCCCTTACTGGGAGAGGCCCCTGACCTTCTCCCTGAAAGCACAAGATTCAGCCTGAAGAAGAGATGTCATTCCTGATCCTGGCCTCCTGACCTTTAACTTTGTCTGGACCCTGCCAGGCCTTGAAATCATGGCAGTAGCAGGGCTCACTTGGGGTAGCATTATGCTTGGGTTTGAATCCTGGTTCAGCCACTCTCCAGCTGTGTGTTGGGCAAGTTGGATAACCTGTGGGGCTCAGTTTCCCCATCTGTAACTGGGGATGACAATGGAGTTGCTTTCGTAGGTTTGTTCTGGGGATTCAGTGAGTTAATATTTGTAAGGTACTTGTGTTTTCTTCACCTTACCCTACATAAGGGTTGGTTAAATAAATATATGACTTCTCTAATGATGACCTGGTGAGGACTAGGTGGATGGGGGTGGGTGTGGGACCTGTTGAGCCAGAGTGTCACACTTCAACACTTATGCCTTCTCTGGCATTGAGCTCCTACTCCTACAGAGACCCAGGAAGTCTCTAGCATTTTGCTTCCTTCCTTAAGGTTTAAACCCCACTCCCACCATTTAGTCCTGGGACAGAGATATGACAGCAGAGCATGGAGCTGAGGGGCCTCCAGATAAATTCCCCCCTCCTGACTTGTCTGCCTCATCTGGCCTGAATGGGGAAGAGGTGCTCCCGGCCGCAGGTCTCTGGAGAGAGGAAGTGCAGCTTTCCTTCTGGGCTGGGAACTTAGGTTTTGGTCTGAGGATGGAATAGATTCATTCACAGAAACACACTGTCTTCTTGAGATAGTGATCCTGATTCATTACCATTTGCTCGTGCTGGGCTGGGGGAGTGCAGGGGCTTTGCTCGCCTTGCAGGGTGGCAGAGGGATCCAACCTCACCTTTCTCCCCTGGCTCAGATCCCACCAGGGACCAAGGCTCCGGGACTCAGCCCTGCCTATTCTCCCCTGCAACTCTCAAAGACCACCCTGGTGGCTTGGCCCTCCATAAGCCCCAGGTGTGTCCCACACTTCCCTGGCTGCCTCTGCCTGGCCTGTGGCAGCCTCCCTCTTGTCCCCACTGTGGTTGTGCTCACTGTGGGTTTGGAGACCAAGGCACCCTTGTTGCTGGAGCCCCAGGCCTGCTCTGGCTTAACTTCTTGTTACTCAGAGCCCTCCAGCTGTGGTCTGTTATTAGACTATGTTGCAAGCACACACTCTGTGCTCTCCAGTGCCTGCCCCTGGGGCAGAGATGGCAAAGGCTCAGTTGGTCATAGTCACCAAAGTACTATGCCCCTTGACCAAAGTACTGAGCCCCTTGACCAAAGTATGGCCCTCAAAGAAAAGCCAAAGGGCCATGAGATCCCTCCCTCCTCTAGTCTCCTATCCCCTCTCCTCCCTCTCTCCTCCCCTTTTAACTTCTTTCCCCCTTTCCTTCCTTTCCTTTATCTCTGTCTCCTAGAAATGTTTGCTGGGCCCCTCCTTTATAGCAGGTGTAGGATGACTCTGACTGTAGATGTAGAAGGCTTACCCTGACACGAGGTTCAGAGGGACCCTAGCTGCAGGACCCAGGCAAGGCTTTTCCACAGCTCTTCACTGGGGGCATCAAATCCTGGGCCCCTTGAGGTAGAGCCTGAGATATCTCCCCCTCACACCGTCTCCCATATTCATTGATCCACTGATTCATTTATTCCGTCCCTCAGGAGTGCTGGCTGTGTGCCAGGCTGTTATGAACTGGCCCACTGTGGCAGGTGCCATCTAAACTGGTTTCTGGTGGATTAAAGGAGACTGGTTCTGGGAAGCAAAAATTTCCAGGCAGAAGGAACAGCATTTGCAAAGCTGGGAGTTGGAGAGCTGTTGGAGGCCAGCCCTGGGCTGAGGCAGGAAGGGGCTTTGCAGTTGTGGTGACTCACAGGAAAGCAGAGGCCTGCCCTGGGAGCCATGGAGAAAGGAGTCTTTTGAGAATGGTTGAAGATTTCACTTCTGTGGCAGGAGAAAAAACCCAGGAGAGTGTCAAGTATCATTGCCCAAAGGAAGACAGGAATTTAAAATTCTGCGGAATCCCTGACTCATCGCTGGGGGTGGAGGGAGGTGGGAGAAGACTGTGCTGCTGTGCTTCATTTCGAGACTTCCAGGAGGATGTGAGCTCCTCTTCACAGATTCTCCCCCACCCCCCAAACCCCCACCACCACTCCTCAACCTCCCTGCCCTGGTGGAGAATGAATCCCAGGGCTCTAGCTGTCATCAAGTTCTCCCTATTATTTAATCCTAGTCTCTCCTGCTGCATTCTTGAATATCCTCAGTGGAGATGGACCACAGTTGGGGCCTATGGTCTCTCTTCCCCATCCCCTGGAGGCCTGGGCAGGGCACCCCCCAGCCCTTACTTGCCCCAGCTGCTGTCCTGGGCTAGGGGGGCGGGGTCCAGCATGTGCAATTAGTTCTTGGGAGACAGTTTCATCTTTGAGCTCCAGACCAAGCCTTTGCATTGACCTTCAGGATGGCTTGAGGTATTTACTTCTCCTGGAGAGGTCTGGAGGGGTCAGGGAAGCTCATGCTCTTGGTTCCTGCCTCTATCTTACCAGGGCTCTTATTTCTTTTTCCTATCTCTCTCCTTATCTCTTTTTCTTTCTCTTCCCTGTTCTCTCCATCCCTCCCCCCCTTTCTCTCTGTGTCTCTGTCTTCTCATCCCTCCTCCATGGTCTGTTTATTCCCTCCCACCCTCCCTTGAGCCTCAGGGCCCATTCCCATCCCTGACCCTCTCTCTTTCTGATGCTCCCTGGCAGTGCTGGGGAATGAGAAGACAGGAGGAGGATCTGTGGGTTGCAGGTGGCCTAGCCAGGGGTATTGTGCATGGATATCCCTCTTCCTTGCCAAGGCTAGAGGAGATTTAGAGAGCCTAGCCCCATAAGCAGTCTGGTTTTCATACCACGCCTATTGGAGAAATTCATAATAAATGGCCTCCCACTGAAGCCCTGAACAGTTTTAACTTTCTAGAAGAAAGACAACATGGCTGCTTCTCTAAGGGGGAAATCTTGTGCCCTCAATCGAGGGAAAGATGAAGAACATTCAGTATCTAGGCTTTTTTTTTTTTTTTAACATTTGAATTTTCTATTTATTATTCATAAGTGATAATTTCTCAGTATTGCCTACCTATTTTCCTGGTGTTTTGTAATTTTTTATTAATAATTACTTCTTACTCATTGCAAGTCTCACAAACATCACAGGTTGTTTTTAATTTTTTGGGTTTTGTAATGTTCTTCATAAATAATTTCTTCACCACAGGGCCAGTTTCTATGGAAAGCCACTTCACTGTATTGTTTACCTTCTTGGTCATTCATGTTCCCGTCTCCTTTTCAGGCCCTGGTGTCCTCTGTCTACTGGCCCTGGGCTCTCTTTTTAGACAAAGCAGCTTCTTTAGTACCATTATCTTGCTCTAAATAGACATTGATCTTCCTTGGGAAATCAGAACTTATTATGAAACTATCATCTGCTCCCAACTTGATATCACATTCACCATGTTCAACATGTGCTGCATCCTCATCCTCTGCTGCTGACTCTTCAATAGGAGAAATGGATCCATCATCACCCAAATACTTGTACCTACGACTATCAAAATCTTCCTTTTCTAAATCTTCACCAGCATCCATTTAGTTCAAAGATTCTTTAAGATGGTGCTTATACTTCAGTTTTTCAATGTAGTTGAAAAATCCTCTTGCAACTGCTTGCTCATAAGTTAAAATTTTTCTCCACGGTTTTCCTTCATTCTCTGATTCCACAAATCCCAGGTCCTCTGTTAAATAGTTTCTTATCTGTTCGTGAACTTCTTGCATTTTTCCTTCCTTTTGGTCTTCCCCTTTTTCTTCCTGTTGTTTTATATTTCCTCTTTTTATGTTTACGTTTCCTATTCTTATATCTATCAAAAATAGCTTTTAAAGTCACTGGTTCTATAGATGAGTCACTTGATGAATCTCTTGCTTGAACACTTTCAGGCAAAGGAACAAATTTTCTGATGGAGCTTCTTTGCCTCTGTTTAGGTGAGTAAGGAACACACTGTGTTGTAAATAAGCTGCTACCAGAAGAGTTATCACTTTGATTTTTAATTTCCACAGATGAATCCAAGGTCACCTTGTCAAGAGAGTCCATTCCTGACTCACCCATCACTTGCTCTTTAATTTTTTGTTTTCTCCTCCAACCACGACGGAGTAAAGCCAGCATCTAGGCTGTAAGCCTCCTCTGCAAAGGTTCCACCTCCAAATTATTGGGGGAATTGGGGACATTATTTTGTCATGGAGAGGGACAGGAAAGAAGATGACTGCACTCTTCTCTGGCCAGTCAGCAGCTTCCCTGGTTAGCTGAGCAGGGTTGGGTGTGCCTGGCCTCCTTACGGGCATCTGAAGGAGCGGGGAGATGGGAAGCTCTGAGCGTGAAGAGGGAGTTAAGCTCCTTGAAAAGAGGCTAGTCAAGATAGTAGAAACAATCAGGGGTCTTGGGGAGCACCTATGGCTCAAGGAGTAGGGTGCGGACCCCATATACTGGGGGTGGCGGGTTCAAGCCCGGCCCCAGCCAAAACTGCAAAAAACAAAACAAAACCATCAGGGGGCTTGTGGGTGGCATCGGTGGGCCAGGAAGACAGGGAAAAACGTTGTTCTCCAAATGGAAGGCAGTGCATTTGGGGAAGAAAATGGAGCTATGTTGGCTGGATGCTGGGGACTCCTGTGAGTGAGTGGCTGAGACGGGCCTAGGGTCTCAGTGAGGTCTACTCACACTGAGGGTGGACAGATGCTGGAACGCCCAGCAGTCTATGCAGCTGTGTGGAGTGCCACGTGCAAGCCAGGGGCCTGTTTCCCAGCCCTTGAAGGCTGACCTGAGCAGCTCAGGACTGACAGAGGGAAGAGTCTTCCTATTCCTCTAAGTAGTTGGTGACCCCTGAACCTTTTACCTGAGAATGGCATGAGGTGGGCAAGGGGACTGTGACAAGAGCCAAGGAGGGTTTAGGAACTTCCCTGGTGTGGGTGACCAAGGGTGCTGAGGGCCTGCAGACCTGAAGGCAGAGCACACTGCTAGCCACCACTGGAGCCCCAGGACGCCATGGGGCAGTGCCCTGCTCCTGTTCTGAGGTCTTTCCTCTCACTGCCTCTGTCTCTGTGTCTGTTGTCCTGTCCCTCACCCCGTCTCTGTCCCTTTCTTCTTTCTCCTGTCTGGTCCCTCCCTTGCCCCGAGTCTCCTGGCAGCTTTTTCTTTCTTTCTGGTGTCTATTTCTCTCCATGGCCTTTTGGTCCTATCTGAAACGAGAAGAACCCCCTCACTTGGGTAGTCCCTGCCTCTGTGTGTGTGCGCACCAGAGCAGGTGAAGGGTGTGTGTGTGTTTGCAAGTTGAGGCAGGCTATGAGATGATGGTGCAAGGGCTGGGATAGGGGCTGCTGTCACCCCGTGTGGAGGACAGGGTTAGGCTTTTGCAGCAGAGGCAGCCCCGGTCCTGCCTCTGGCTTGCAAGTCATTCTAGGAAAATTACAAGAGCCAAGCCCACAGTGGCCAGTACACACAAAGCACATTGTTCTGTTCCCAAGAGCTTTGTCCTGCTGTTGCCAGCTTTGTTGCCAGTTCCTGGAGGCAGGCTGGCAGCCTCACTCCTGAGGCCAGGCTGCTAACCTGACTTAGTGGGGGCTCCTCCCCTTCTTATTTGTGAGGGTGGCACCCGATGACCCTCCGTGCCAGCTGCCCACTCTGTACACTGTGCCCCATCCAGGAGCAGGTCCTGCGGTTTTGCACTGCATCCCCAGCCCAGCTTGCTCTTTCCCATGAATCTTTGCAGAGGGCAGGTGTCCTGTCCTTCCTGTGGGAAGCTTGCTGTCTCTTTACTCCACTTCTCAGGCATCCATCCCTGGCTGCAACTCTTCTCCTTTGGGAAGACATCTTTGATTGCCCCTTTTCTATCACAGAAACCCCATTCCCCCTTGGCCCTGCCAGAAGGCTGGACCCATTGCAGACACATTGCATCAGTGGTTCCCAACTTGTTTGGCACCAGGGACTGGTTTCGTGGAAGACAATTTTTCCATGGACCAAGGTGGGGATGGTTTCAATGTGAATCTGCAAACAATTGATTTATTATTGTCTCCATGTAGTCAAATCTCTCTGCTAATGGTAATCTGTATTTGTGGCCACTTGCCAGCACTAGCCACTGGCTCAGCTCCACCTCAGATCATCAGGCATTACATTCTCACAAGGAGCACATAGCTGAGATCCCTGGAATGTGCAGTTTATGGTAGAGCTGAGGCTCCTATAACACTCTAATACTACTGCTGCTGACCTAACAGGGGGGCTCAGGCAGTGAGGCATGCGATGGGGAGCAGCTATAAACACAGATGAAGCTTTGCTCACTTGCCCACTGCTCACCTCCTGCTGTGCTGCCCAGGTGCTAACAGGCCACAGACTGGTACCAGTACCAGACCCATGGCCTGGGAATTGGGGACCACAGTACTACATGATTGATATCCAAGTTCCCTGGCTGAATGCCATTCCAGAGGGTCTTACACTCTGGGGGAAGTATAGTTTTTTGTGTTGTTGCTTTTGCTTTTGACATGGCATCTCACTCTGTTGCTCAGGTTGGAGAGCAGTGGCCTGATCATAGCTCACTGTAACCTTGAACTCCTGGGCTCAAGTGATCCTCCTGCCTCAGCCTCCTGTGTGTTTGGAACTACAGGTGCACCACCACACCTGGATAATTAAAAAAAATTTTTTTTTTTTTTGAGATAAAGCTTCACTCTCTCACCCTGGGTAGAGTGCCGTATCATTATAGCTAACAGCAATCTCAAATCTTTGGACTCAAGAGTTCTTCTTGCTTCAGCCTCCTGAGTAGCTGGGACTATAAGGCACCTGCCATCATGCCTAGCTAATTTTTCTTTCTTTCTTTTTTTTTTTTTAAATAGAGATGGGGTTTTACTCTTGCTCAGGTTGGTCTCGAACTCCCGAGCTCATGTAATCTATTGGCCTCAGCCTCCTAGAGTGCTGGAATTACAGGCGTGAAATGTTCTCCCTCTGTTTTTTCCTCTGCCTATCTCTGTGCCTCTTCTGTTTCCACAGCAATGGGCGTGGCCCTTCCACTTTCCTGCTTCTTTTTTCTGGACAGTCCTCCTCCTCCCTTGTCTTTGGCAGAAACTCCCTTCTTCTTGGGCCCTATGTAATTAGTCCACGACCCTTTTGCCAGTCCCAGGTATCCCCAAGGCATAGAAAAGAGGGTCCCTGCCCTTGAGAAGGGAGATACAGCCATGCATCTCCAGAGCTGTGCTGGAGACTCAAGGAATGCAATGCATAGTGTAAGGAAATACGAGATAGGAACAGAGCTCAGGATCTCGGCCAACAGACCCTCCCTCCCAGCTGGTGAGGAGAGCTGGTTCCCAGAGGACCACATGACTCCATCCAGGGCCCCCCACTTGGCCGGCATCTTCTCTTTTGGGGCTCTGCTAATACCTTGGTCTCACTCTGTGGATAATACTATAATTTATCAAACCAATTCTTTATTAATGCATCTCTGGGTTGCTTCCACTTCTTTTAAAAATCATAAATCATTATCAACAATGCTGGAATGAACAACTTTGTACCTCTCTCTCTCCACATCTGAACTTCTGGTTCCCAAAGGTACCCTCACCCTACCTCTTGTTTCTTACGTCTTTATCCACACATGGTCAACATTCCTCCTGCTCCTCTCGGCACTCTCCTGGCTGGTTCTCATGTCATGAGGCTAAACATGAGCCAGAGGTTTGGAAATGTGATCTCCTTCCTTCTCACGCCATGTACCCTCCTCACTGACAACTACTCATTTGATTTCTCCAGCCAGATTTCCCTTTTACCCAGCAGTATCATTAGGATCCTTTGACTATAAATAATAGAAACCCCAATTCAAAATGGTTTAGAGATACAGGAAGTTTTTATTTCATAAGAAAAATCTGGAGATGAGTGGCTCCAGGAAAGGTAATTGGGTGGATCTATCATATTATCAAGGACCCAGGTTCTGTTTTCCTGTTCTGCTGTCCTTAGGGTATTTATTTGCTTGCTCTTCAGGTGCTATTGTTCCCCTCCTGGTTGCAAGATGGTTGCTGAAGTTCCAGACATCACATCCAGACATAATATGCCTGGAAGATGAAGAAAGGCTATCTCTGTGTGTCAGCATTTGTATGTATGTTTGTTTCTTTGAGAAAGGATTTCACTGTCATGAGGCTAGAGTACAGTGGCATCCTCATAGCTCATAGCAACCTCAAACTTATGAGCTCCAGCGATCTTCCTGCCTCAGCTTTCTAAGTAGCTGGGCCTACAGGCATGTGCCATCACACTTGGCTAATTTTTCCATTTTTTTGTAGAGATCAGGTCTCACTTTTGTTCTGGCTGATCTTGAACTCCTGCGCTCAAGCAATCCTCCTCTTTCAGCCTCCCAGAGTGCTAGGATTACAGGCATGAGTCATCGTGCCTGGTCTGTGGGTCTGTTTTCGAGATCGAGGACATTTTTTCCTGAAGTGTTCCCAGCAAACTTATCCTCAGTATTCATCAGTTAAGGTTAAGGCACCTGCTCATTCCTTTGTTAATTCTTGGTAAGGGAATGTTTCCTCTGACTAGTTGTTGAGGCATGGGGCTGTGTGAAGAAGGGTTGGTTTTAGAGGAGGAAAGTGGTATGGAAACAGGTTGAATAGAAAACCAACAGCATCTGTTATGCTGGCTGGTAGAGAAAGTCTCCCTACTGGGACTCTGTTTCTGGGCCTGTAATGTCTACTTTGGAGATTTGGCTTGACTTTGATTCAAGTAGAAAACGTTTCTTAAGGGGATGAGATGTGGTTTAACTTCTGAGGGAATCTTTTGTAAGGCAAGAGGTTGAGAGCAGGTTTAGGGTATGGGACTGGGGAGAGAGGCTAAATCTGCTGAAATTAGAGACAGGAGATCCAAGTACCCCAGGCCTTCTCTCTGAGGGAAGGAGCTGAGAGGGACTCACTAGGAGTTCCTGTGAGGTAGCATTTGAGCTGGGCTTCCCCGAGTGCTGGAGCCAACTCAGGGTCAGGGATGGGAGACTAAGGAACGGGATGAGCAGAGGTGGGGGAAACTTTTCTCAAGCCAGAGTGCCCTAACCTTTCTTCTGACCCTCAGATGGGTTTTGTCCTTGCCCTTGAATCACAGATGGACAGGAAAGAAAGAAAGCTGTGAGTCAGGGGCCTACCTGGGGGAAAAGAAAAACACAGGAAGTGACTCAAGGCTTATAGAGTAGACAGGTGGCCAGCAGTGCCAGGGATGGACCCCAGGGGAGTTGGCTAAGGTCAAGGGTCCCCTCCCCAGAGGCTGCTGCTGCATGTCACCCTTGCTATTTCTGACAACCATGTTTCCCACAAATCCTTCCCCTCCTCACCACAGCAGGCCTCTGCCCACTTGCCCACAAAGTCCATTGCCAGCTGTTGCAATTCCTGGCACTGGTCTACCCCCTACATCCGGGAGGCCTTGGGACCTCTGACCCCAGAGGGTGGGTCAACCCTTTCTCTGACCTCATCTCTCTGGGCCTTCACACCTTGCAGGGAGAGATGCCAGAACCATTAGAGGCTGGAGGTCTTCTAAGCAAACAGTTGCCACTGTGCACATGCAGGACAGGTCAGAGGATCTGGGTTTGGGCAAGTGATGGGTTTAAAGGTAGAGGGGACAGGCCCTGGGAACTGCTGAGACCTCTGCTGTGTGCATCCTTTGTCCTGCTCACTAGAGGTCAGGGTTTGAGGCCAGGCCCCCAACTAGCAGCAAAGTGATATTCTGCCTTCCTTTACCACTGTTTTCATGTATTAAGCTTCCTTAGGAACTTCCAAAGAGGAGGAGATGAGCAAGGGCATCATTAAAACATGTTATTTTAAAATTGTATTTTATAAATATAAGCTATATGTTAAGTTAAACAATTTATTTTTTCACTAATCTTAAACATATTTCCATAACAGTATATATAGAAAGCACCATTATTCTTTTTAATAGCAGCTTAATATTTCAATCTATGATATACTATTGATATAATATATTTAACTCATTTCATATAAATGAAGCTATGGTTTGTTTTTCCTTTTTAAAAAATTATAAGCAATGCTATAATGAACATCTTTGTACATATATCTTTAAATACTGCACTTTGAATACTTTTGCAGGGTAAAATTCTAGGAGTTAAACTAGCTAAGTCAAAGAGCATAAATGTTTAAAATTTAATATTAATAGGTAATATCTGATTGATTTCCAGAATGTTCTAATTTTTAATCCATTAGCTTTGTATGAAACTACCTGTGTAACCACATCTTCCATAACATTGTGGAAGTGATAAGTTAAAAATAATATCATTTTAATTTGCATTTAAAATTATTAGTGAGTTTGAACATGTTTTTATTAGTCAGTTATTTTTGTGAGTAATCTGTTTATATTTTTTGCTTATATTTTTCTATTTGATAGTTTGGCCTTTTCCTTATTGTTGTTAAAAAATATGTCTTTTTTAAATTAGAAAGTTAGTACTTCGTCAAACATCTTAAAGGTATTTTTCTCTTATTTTGTCCTTTGATTTTTTTTTTTTTTGAGACAGAATCTCACTATGCTGCCTTGGGTAGAGTGCTGTGGCATCACAGTTCACAGCAACCTCCAGCTCTTGGGCTTAAGCGATTCTCTTGCCTCAGCCTCCCAAGTCTCTGGGACTACAAGCGCCTGCCACAACACCTGGCTATTTCTTTCTTTTTCTTTTTCTTTTTTTTGGGAGGTTGCAGTTGTTCTTGTTGTTTTAGCTGGCTTGGGCCAAGTTCGAACCTGCCAGCCTCAGTGTATGTGGCTGGCGCCGTAACTACTGTGCTATGAGCGCCAAGCCTGTCCTTTGATTTTTATTATGGAGTTTTTCCCTTTACTTTCTGTGTAGGTACATTTATTAATCTTTCTTGTTATGACTTCTGTTTTGTTCCATGACTAGGACAATTGTTATCCCAGGTTCATAAAAACATTTACACAAATTTTCTTCTGGCTTTATAACTTTGTTTTTTAAAAATGTTTTTCTTTCTTTAAAATATTTGATTCTGTTGGAATTTACTTCTGTGTTAGGAGTGAGGTAGGTAGTCTAAATTTATTTATTTTTGATCCAAATGTCCAGCTAGTGTCTCAATTTATTGAACTGAATTCTCATGTTTATTTGGGTCTATTTAAAATGTCTTTATTATTTACAACTAATCTCTCTGCAGGCACCCGCTCCATACTATTTTAATTATTGTACCTCTGTAATATTAAAAAGATGTTTTATAAGTCAACTCCTTCCTTGCTAGTTTACTTTTTTTCTTCCAGGAATTTGCTGACTATTCTTTTATATTTATTTTTCTATATGAAGTTTTAATCATTTTGTTAAGTTATCCCAAAATAGCAGCTGATATTTTGTACAGAAATATACTGAATTTATAGTTTAATTGTGGTGAAACTGACATGCTTAGGATACTATTGACTTTTAATGCAAAAACAAGGTCTCTGTTCACTCAAGTCTATGTTTAAATTTCTCCTTTGAGTTTTATAGCTATTTCCACATATACCTGCACATTTTTTCTATGTTTTATGCTGCATATAGGCTTTTGTTGCCTTCACAAATGGGACCTTTTTTCTATGTTCTTTAATTAGTTATTTCTTGTATTTAGGAAATATTGTTTTAAAACTAGCCACTTGGCCGGGTACGGTGGCTCACACCTATAATCCCAGCACTTGGAAGGCCGAGGCGGGTGGATGCCTGAGCTCACAGGTTGGAGACCAGCCTGAGCCAGAGTGAGACCCCCATCTCTAAAAAATAGCCAGGCATAGTGGAGGGTGTCTGTAGTCCCAGCTACTTGGGAGGCTGAGACAAGAGAATTGCTTAGGCATAAGAGTTTGAGGTTGCTGTGAGCTGTGATGCCATAACATTCTATTGAGGGCAACAATAAAAAACTCTGTCTTAAAAAAAAAAAAAAGAAAAGAAAAGAAAAGAAAAGAAAAGAAAAGAAAATCGGGGGCTCTTCTGCTTGTACCCAGGAGAGGTCTTGCCCCTCTGTCACCCTTAGGAGTATCTCGGGCCTCAGTCTTTTGGGGGAGGCATGGTCTGGAATCCTGGGCCTCTCCCAGGCTGATGAACTTGACGCAGGTATTGGTGTATACTCCTCTCCTAGGGGGACAGAGGCAGAGTAAAGGAGTCCCCTGAAGCTGGCAGGTGATCTAGGGGATGTCCAGCCTGGCTACTTCTCAACATTTGCACCATGTACCATACAGACTTCATGCAGCAGCTTCTGAAAGCAATGACCATTCCCCACCCTATCTCTTTTAGGGTCCCTAGGACTCTTCTTTCATC
This sequence comes from Loris lydekkerianus, assembly GCA_963574355.1. Taxonomy (NCBI): domain Eukaryota; kingdom Metazoa; phylum Chordata; class Mammalia; order Primates; family Lorisidae; genus Loris; species Loris lydekkerianus. Next base: position 54,341 of record CAUYPK010009084.1, on the reverse strand, counting down.
CTAAATATTCTACATATGACATCACCCCACTTTCCTTCCATTTCCTGAAGTAGTTATGGGGTCCCCTGGCTGTGACCCTTTTTTGGGACCCTGGCTGACTTCATTATCACCCCAGGGTGGATAATGCCATGCCCAGGGTTTGTTGGAGAGAGGAGAGATGGGGGAAGAGGATGGGATCTTCCCAGTGTGGGCTGGAGGTTGAGGTGACAGAGGGCACATTATAGATGATGAGCTGAGAACAGGTGGCGAAGAGGCAAGAGGGCCCTTAAGATGTCTTCCCTGAGCTGGTCTCTCTTTTTTGCCACAACCGTTTGCTTCAGGAATACAGAAAGAGAAAGCCCTTGGCCCAGAACCTCAGCATCTTCCAGGCCCATGAACCCCCAATGGCCCCTAACTAACATAGTCCTTTAAGAGACAGCAAGGTGGTTTTGTGGCCATGTTTATATTACTTCAGTGGGTGGAGGTACATCCTCACTCTTCTCAGGAGAGAAAATTCAGAGCATAGGCAGGTGTTGGGGCAGTCTGAGCTTCTTACACAGTGAGGAAGTGCCCAGCAGCTGCTGATACGAGCCCAGCAAGAGGGAGTGGTGGGCACCTGCTCTGAGGCGGGGACTGAATTGAATGAGCCCTGGCTGCTGCTGATGCTGTGAGCATTCAAGGATTTGAGTCTTTTCTCACTATTTTTGGTGTATCCCAATAGAGAAAGCTGGAGCTAACCCCATTTCTCAGCCAGGGGAGATTGGGAAAATAGTGGGGAGGTTGGTCAGCAGGAACAAGCTCTTGCCATGGAACTAGGGCTCAGACTGGAAATCCAGCCTCTGTCAAGAAAGGCAAAAGCAAGGCAGCCCCAACCTTGGGAGAGTCAGGACCCTGGGTGGGCTCTAAAGACAGGGACTTGGACAAAAAGAGGCGTGATGGGCCTGGAGATTGAACCTGTACACAGAACAAGAGCTGGGCCTCCTGAATGAGGCAGGTTATACAGCAGAATGAGGAATGCTTGGGGCATTGGGGCCACCCTCTACTAGCCACAACCCAGGAGGACTTTCCCTGGAACCAACTTACAAAATCATGATGGTTCTTGACTGATGTGGCTTCCTGTGGAAAAGTAGGTACCACTGGTAGATCCTATTAACTTCCCTGGCATGAGTCTTACTCATTTCCAGGCTTCTTAATTTCTGCACCAAGCCCACTTCTCCAGGGGGAGTTTCTAGTAAACGCGTCCCAGATGTGCTGCATGAGACTGAGCCAAGAGGGCAAGATGACTGCTTTTTGGAAAAGCAATGCAAAATTTTCCCCAGAAAAGCCTTATCCTTTGGACAGATAACCTCCTGATGTTAGCAGTTTAGGGAGATCAACAGTTCCTGCCCTTCCCTCCTCAGAACCAAGGACCCGCAGGCTTAGAGGGATCCTTTCTAAACTGTGCTGGAAGCAGAGGACAGAGGCTGCAAAAGAGGATGACAGAGGAGATATGGCAGAAGGGGCAGTCAGAAAGAGTGTTCTTTAAGGGCTCATGTGATTAAACCCTTAAAGGCCCACCTGGATAACCTAGGAAACTCTCCCTATTTTAAGGTCAGTAACCTTAATCATATCTGCAAAGTCCCTTTGCTAGGTAACATAACATTTTCCCAAATTCTGGGCATTAGGGTATGGACATATTTGGGAGGGTGTTATTTGGATTACCACAGCATTTATGCTTGCAATCTTTTCTCCAGGCACATTATCTTTGAAAAGAAATATGTGTAAAACGGTGCATTATTGTCTGCTGGCAACTCAATATTATTTCCCTCTCCTAGTCTGTGTTCCCCTGCCCAGTTGAGGCTGGAAGCCAAGGAACTGTACCTCTCAGAATCCCTACCAGCCAATGAGAGGCACTTTCACAGGAACTGACAGGTGGAAGAGAAGCATAAATCATATTATGCTTTATGGCCAGCTGTGGACAGATGTATGGGCTTCTGCAAATAGAAGCTTTTAGAAGAAGCCTCCAAGCATTTTCTCTGCTTTGGTTCTGGAGGTATTCTGTGGTTTCAGCAACTTCCTGACTCCCTAAAAAGCTGGCCATAAACCCGAGCCTGTCCTTCCACAGCTTTGTAAATGCCTAATTCCCTATACTAAACCCCTTTCTGCCTGAAACTAGCGTGGTTTCTATGCTCCTGATGGACTGATACAGGGACTTGTGGACTATAACAATTTATAACCTGCTTGTTTTCACTTGGTAATAAGTCACCATAGGTCATTTAGTATTTTTAAAGTTTTATGTAAAATGTGAGTTTCCATGGTGGCCTGCTGTCCCATCATATGGATGTATCATAATTTATTTAAGTATGCCCCTGTTGTTAGATAATAAGTTTGTTTTCTGTTTTTCATTTTTTTAACACCCACTGTCAAGAACATCCTTGGCAGTGAATCTTTGCACACAGTAAGGAGTATTTACCTATAATGTATTCTAGAAGTAGTACAATTTTTAGTTAAAGGCCATTAACTATTTGAAAGCTTTTGTGCACATTTCCAGATAAGTCATCTGTGTCTTCTTCCTTTGGTTTCCAGAATACTTTCCTCTCTGTTCCCCTCCCACTTCTCTGGCTGTGCTGTCTCCATCTCTGGACCCTGGAGAGCCCCAGGGCTCAGCCCTAGGGCAGCCTTTCTTTATCATCTATACTATTCCCTTGGTGAACTGATTCACTCTCATTGCTTTAATACTATTTATATGCTGGTGAACCTTTCATATATATCTTAGGCCCAAGTCTTCCCCTGAACTCCAGAATTGTATATTCAAATTGCCTGCTTAACAGCTCTCTCAGGAGGTCTAATAAGAAGGTTAAATCAGTGTGTTTAAACCTGAGCTCCCATTGATGTTCCCTCCCAAGTCTGCATTCCCCACAGTCTTCTCTCTCTCAGGTAATGACAACTCTTTCCTCCCACTTGCTCAGACCCCAAACCTTGGCATCATCCTTGACCCCTCTCTCCTTTGTTCACACCCTTTGTCCAATCAATGAGCAAATTTTTATGGCTCTATCTTCAAAATACTCCTGTGATTTGACCACTTCTCACTAGCTCCACCATGGTCCTCTACCAAGGACCAAGCTACCATCCTTCCTTAGCTAGGTTATTGCAGTAGCCTCCTAACTGTCTCCCTGCTCCCCCCCTTGCTTAGTAGATCTCAATAGTGGCCAGAATGATCCTGTTAAAACATAAATCAGATCATGTCACGCCATACTGCTCAGAACCCTCTGATGGTTCCCCTGTCCTTCAAGTAAAGGCCGATGTCCTTACAGTAGCTCATAATACCTTACCTGATCCCCTCATTGTCTCTCTGATCCCCTCTCCCCACTCTTGGCTCACTCAATTCATTCCAGCCACTTGAGCCTTTTGCTGTTTCTTAAACATCCCAAGTAAGTGTCTATCTTGAGCCATTGTATCAATTGTCCCCTCTGCCTGGAACACCTTTCCCAGCTGTCCACATGATGGCTCTTTGCCTTCTTTAAATGTCTCCTCAGTGACATCTTCCCTGGCCCCTCATCTAACATGGCAACCCCATTTCTACTTTACTTTTCCCCCACTGCATGTACCAAGAGTATATAAAAAATATAAAACTCATTAATTTTGTTTCTTAGCTTTCTCCTCCCATTAAAATGTGAGCTTTTTGAGCATGTGAAGCTTTGTTTAGTTCACCGATGTCTGTCTTAAGAGAGTACAGGAGAATAGTAGTTGAATGATGGCTATTTGTTGAGTGAATAGTGAATTTAGTACTTTTATTTCCTTATTTTTTAGACAGAGTCTCACTGTGTTGTTCCAGGTGGAGTGCTGTGGCATCAGCCTAGCTCACAGCTACTTCAAACTCTGGTTCAATTGATCTTCCAGCTTCAGCCTCCCAAGTAGCTGGGATGACAGGTGCCCACCACAATGCTTGGCTAATTTTTCTATTTTTATTTATTTATTTTGAGACAGAGTCTCACTATGTCACCCTTGGTAGAGCAGTGGCATCACCTCTCACAGCAACCCAGACTCTTGGGCCTAAGTGATTCTCTTGCCTCAGCCTCCCAAGTAGCTGGGACTATAGGCACCTGCCACAACCCTTAACTATTTTTTATTGCAGTTGTCACTGTTGTTGTTGTTTTTATCTGGCCTGGGCTGGGTTCAAACCTGCCACCCGTGCTGTATGTGGCTGGTTCTACAACCACTGTGTTACGGGCACCGAGCCATAATTTTTCTATTTTTAGTAGAGACAGGGTCTCATTCTTGCTCAAGCTGGTCTCAAACTCCTGAGCTTAAGAGATCCTCCCTCTTAGGCCTCCCAGAGTTCTAGGGTTACAGGCGTGAGCCACCATGTCTGGCCTTTGAATTCAGTACTTTTCTTCCGGCCTACAGTCCTGAGTCAGCACAGAAAGCTCCAGCATGGATTATCTGTGAGGCACGGTATGGTTTGCAATGCCTATTTCACTTACCTCGCAAGATCCTGGCAAATGGGGCTGGGAGGGGGTTAGGGGCAAAGAATATTGTCTTCCCTGTGAGGTCAGGTGGATGTGCTAACTAGCTTGACTGTGGTAATCAGGCACAACATATATGTATATCAAATTATCACATTGTATACCTTAAATAGATACAATTTTATTTGTTGATTATACCTTAATAATGCTGGGGGGTGAGAAAAGCATTACCTCCTTGTTAACCTTTTTGTACCATAGTTTTTCATCTGTAAATTGGGGGAAATAATAACCATCTCATAAGGTTATTGTCATTATTAAATAAGATAATTCACTCAAATATAGTCCACATAGTGCCTAGCCATATTAATCACAAATAATTGTAAGTTAGTTTATTCCCATTTTATAGTAGAGGGATATGAGACTCAGGAAATGTAGGAATTTGCTGCAAGATACAGATTGAGAGGCAGAATGAGATCTGAACCTAGGCCTTTCAATTCATAATACTTTTCTCCGTTAAATCAAAGTAAGATAATAACCCAAGTAAAGGTAGGGGACTCTCTACAAAGCTCTACAGCCAGATAGAGCTGTGGAGTCTTTTGATTTCTTTGTGTTTGAACCCTTCCCATAACATTTTGGTCAAGGCTGACCTCCAAATATGTCTGGCATGGGGGACTCGCTGCCTCCTAGCCTGTAAACCTAGAGCGAGGCATTCAGGGACCTTTGCAGTTGGTCATGCTATGTGATCAAGGTTGGAGACATTGTTAGGTGGCCACCATCTATCTATCCTACTCACCCTTCTTACTAATACTATTCCAGTCCTCTTCTGGGCAGCAATGTGTCCAGCAAAATCTAGACTCTCTGCACTCCTTTGCAGCCAAGAGTGAGCCTTATGACATGGTTCTGGCTACAAGATTTAAGTGGAGGTAGACTGGAGAATTTTCCTGATTAAAAAAGGTAAATTTTTAGCCAGCAACCCCTTTCATGCCTGGAATATGGATGTGATGGTTGGAGGTCCAGCAGCTATATTCTGAGCATGATGGGGGAAGTCACAATCTCAGGCTGGAGGGGCAGAAATGTAGAGGGAGCCTGGATCATGGATGGCAACAGGTTCATGTAACACCAGCTGTGGGCTGCTGCTACATCTGTGTGTTTTTCTATCAAAGGCAAATATACTCTTCTTGGTGAAGCCCCTGTAGCTGGGAAGAAACCACCCAATAGCAGAGGGATAGCTAAATAAATTGCAGCCCATCCACATTACATGATATGATGTGGCCTTGAGAAATTGTTGTGGATGACTGTTTATTAAAGTGAGAAGTTTTTGCTAAAAATATGTTTTAAGAATATGCAATCCAGTTTTGATTTGATCAAAAATACATGTATATGTGCCCTTCCTGCCCGACTGCAGCTCTCTCAGGATGCCCCAGCTACTGTTATTCTTATGCCCACCTGCCACTGCTTCCTCCTTAGGCCTTGTGGCCTGAAGCGCAGGGTTCTGTCTTCCCTTTCTGGAGCCCTGGGGCCTCACGCAAGCCTTGGCATTAGAGGAGGCAGATGGTAAACATTTGGGGGGATAAGTGAATGGGGAATTGGCAACTAGCATCTTGGTGCTGTCATTTGCTCCCTGTATGGGGCCAGTGGCCCCGAGGGTCTGGGGTATTCTGATGTCCGTGTTTCCTGGTCCTGCTGACCTGTCCTGTCTGGTTCTCCACCAGGCCCAGCAGCCACACTCATTTTAGTCTTCCAGGCCAGAGGTGCACCTGGGGAGGTTGAAATAGTCACCACTGCCTACGCCTCACCCTATACCAGTGGCTGAAGTGCTCTGAGGGTGGGCTGGCTTTGAAGCCTAGAGACTAGCTGCCTGCTGCCTCTACACAGCACCTGTGAGGCACATGAGATGTAGGGCTCAGTTATGACCCTGAAAGTGGGTCTCAGCTGCTGCTGGTCACTGCCTGGTTGGCAAGCTATCACCCCTGAATCATGCTGTTGCAGAAAGGTGAAGTCAGCCCTCCAGGGGTAGCTATCTCACCTGCATGGGTGACTGTGAGAGTTAACATGATATGGGAATCTGCAGGCCAGGCCCTGCTCTAAGGCTTTGCTTCGATTAACCTGCTTAGTCCTCACAGTCAGCTGTGAGGTCATCATCACTGTCACCATTGGCATTTTATAGGAGCCCACTCAGACATGGAAAGTTTAAGTAGCCTGCCCCAGGCTGTACACCTGGCCAGGGACAGGGTGGGCTTCCATCCCAGGCAACCTGGTGCCAGAGTCTGGACTGAGCCCCTCTTCCCTCTTGTGTGGGGGTTAACGCATCTAAGCACCTTCTATATGCGAGAAAATTTCCTACAAAGCAGATGTTCCAGAAACTTGAAAGTAAGAAAATATGGATAAGAATTCAAAGGGAACAAGAATATTGAAACAGTATACTCTTTCCTACACTTTTCCAGATAAACCTTGGGTGTGGGTGTTGTTTCTACACTTATTTCCTTCTGACCCTGACCTTGTCCTCTCCTTCTCATCATTCTGAGAACCATCCCCTTGTTCCCAAAGAACTCAAGCTTCCTTTAATGGAATGATGCTGTAATCACATCATTGCCTGGGCCCCGCTCGCTTGGGCTGCCGGATGCGGTGGGCACTCAGTGGGTAGGTTGGGCAATGAAGACAGATGGTACCCGGAGGGAGATTTGATTACCTGCTTCTTCCCCAAAGCCAATCCGCCCAGTAACTGTGTTATGGCCCATTATTGATAGGCCTCCCCTTGGCTGCTGCTTGGGATTTGGTTTGTCAGTGACTCGTTATATCCGTTGGAGCTCAGAGATGAATGAGCTGAGGCCCAGCGCGGAAGTCTAGGGAGGAGCAAGGAGGAAGGCGGCAGGACGCAAGTGTTGTGGAGATGATGGGGACATGGGGTCAGCCAGGGCCACGTCAAAACTTAGGGCGAGGAGTATCTGGGGAGATAGGCAGGAAAGATGGGGTTAGAGGTGGGGGTGCAGGGGTTGGGCCTTGAATGCCAAGCCGAGAAGGCTGGCTTTGGTCAGTAATAGGGATCTATGGTAGGCTTCTGAACAAGGGAAATGGTAGGTGAAAATGGTTTTGGAGAGGAGGAGCAAAGAGGTGTGGCAAAAGCCAGGTGAGATAAGGACGGCTAGGACCCCCACTGCTACCCTGAGGAAGACAGAGGATGGAGCCAGTGGCCTGGACTCTGCCTTCAGACAGAGGCAGAAGGGCAGCTGAGGAGACAGCCCAGGAACTGTGCTAGACCCTCGCCTGTGCTGAATCTTACTCAGTTTTTGAAGCAGGCTATCAGGCATCTGGAGTACGGACATGGAAATGGCAGCCTGGTGAGGGTGAGTCATTGCCGGCTCACACGGTGGAGCAGAGGTCCAGCCTGGCCCGTCTGCTGCCAGTGCACGTTCTCCCCACCAAGCCACGTGGTCTTCCCACACTCAAGTCAAGGATGACGTCCCAGGGGGGCAAGAAATAGGCAACCCCTTTCCTAATCACTTTTCCCTGCACTTAAAGCTCATGACAACAGTCACTGCCAACTAGCCACTGCTTACAGAACACCACATCCGACACACATTCTTCCTAGATGATCCTCATTTGACAAGTGAGGAAGTGGAGCTCAGGGAGGTCAGTGGCCTGTCCAGACCACGCAGCACTTTGTGTGAGGGGCTGAGCAGGGTTCCGCTGCAAGCCTGGCCGGCTCCCTTCGGGCTGTGCCCATTCCCAGACTCTGGCTCCTGTGTTCCTCAACTCCATTTACTCTAATCCTGGGATTAGTGAGGAGGGGGAATTGGCAGCATGGCTCAGAACAAGCTGCTCAGCATGGAAAGTTTCTCTGAATGTCCTCAGGCCTGGCCCCTCTGCACCTCCTCTCCCTTTGCATTCCAGACCTCTGTCTCTCTAGCCCAGTGCCTGGGGGAGAAGGTCTGCCCCATGGGCCATGGGGGTGGCAGGGCCAGGCTGAACTCCTGGGCTTCCCTTCCCTGCTGTGCCAAGGAGGGGTGTGGTAGTGCTGGAGGAGGGGCACCCTGGTGAGTGGGGAGCATGTCTCTGCAGGAAGCCAAGAGAAGGACCAAGAATGACTGGGCCTCAGCCCAGCCCCTAATCCCTTTGCACACACTCCCTTCCCTAAGGATTTTCCCTCAGAAAAATCTGTTTAATTTTCTCAGTTTGGAGACAACGAATGGAGGATTTGGGGTGGGGCGAGGATGGATGATAGAGGAGGCCCAGGAAATTTGCCATGGGAAACAAATGGAAAACCCAGTTTCTGATGTGCCCCCTCCCAGAAAAGAGCCAGGAGTTCAGGCCTCCTGACTGCAGGATAGGCACAGCCCCCGGCCAGCCGCATGAATGGCAGGCTTTGGCTGACTGCCTCTGCTAGCTTATTTTGTTGTTTGCATGTTCTCAGGAGACCCCTAAAGACAGCAACTGCATGCATCCAGCACAGGAAATCTCATACTGGTGAGTGTAATTACTGTGGTGGGGCAGACTGTGACGGAGGTGGTCACAGTGGTAGAGGCCATGGTGGGCGTGATGACGGTGACAATGTGGTTTTGGGGGTGTGTATGGCCATGGAAAACTCTAAAATCATGATAGGCAAGGGGGCAGGGGTGGAGGTGACATACCTGGGTACCCTTCGTAGCCCCAACTCTCTCTAGTAGTCAGGCGGGCAAGTTAGACTCTGAGTCTCACTTTCCTCATCTGAAAAATGGGATTAGTAAGAATTATCAGTCAGCACCTATCTTGCTGCCTAGGGTAGGTGCTGACTTCCTCAGTCTATCTCATCTTCAGGGCTCTCCGGTTCCTCTGTCTGCCTGGGATCCTTCCTTTCTGCCCACAAACTTCCTCCAGTTGTTCCCACTGGCTCCCTGAATCACCATCTCAATTCCTTCAGAGCCCCACATGTTCTAAAAACAAAGTCTATACACACTGCTTCTACTTCCTGGCCTCCCACTCGCTCCCTAACTCTTCTCAGCAGCCTTTAGGTTCCCGACACTACGGAAGCAGCTCTCACCAAGTCAGCAGAGACTGCTCCATCTCAGACTCAGCTTCTTGGGGAGATTGGTTCTAGGGCCACCAAGGCTTTGAAAGAGCCTCTTCCCAAGGTCTTCAAGACCCAGGAAGTTCAGCATCCCATCAGAACTCTTTCTGCCTCCTTCAGGGATCCATCCCCAAACGCTCTGTCCCTGCAGGTTGGAGCTCTGATGGTGCGCTCTTCATCAGGGTGGTTTAGCTCCCTTGGTTCAGTTCCACTCCAGCCATAAGCTGATCCCAAATTAATTTCTCTATCAGCTCATTTAGCTAGAACCTCACTTCTGGCCCAACACTTCCTCCACTGGACTTTGTCCAGCACGCTAGATGATAGCTGAGCTCATTGGCTCTCCCCAGATCTGCTTGCTCCCTCCCCTCCCTGTCCCTAGAGAAAGCCCTTGGCTCTTATCCCCTCCTAGAAATTCCCACCTACCCAACAGCCCTGTTAATCCTCCTAGGCCATGGTTCTTTTAAAATGAACACAGAATTTTATTTTCAAAACATGAAACTCACATCATTATTTAACTTTGCTCTTATTAAGCTTAAATCCAGTAAATCCAGTAAATCCAGTAAATTATATAAATCTTAGAACTTTTTTAACTCAGAAAAATAAATTCTTGTGACAACTCATAACATGTTAAGCTATGTTGTGTAAGCTATTAGCTTTAAAAAACTCTTTTTAACATTGTGGCAAAAATATCTCAGAAACTTTCTACACATCATTGTGCTGACTTTCAATAACAGCAAACTGGGTAATGGGAATCAGCTTTCCTGCTGAGGGCAACTAGAAAAACTGTGTATTAACAACAACAACAAACTGATTGAAGCATCTGAGTACTAATAAGATAAATAAGATAGTGGAGATTTATTGGGCTAGAATATGGAGAGGACTAAGAGTAGGAAGGTAAATTTGGCTTTGGAAATGTTTTTTCTTTGGGAATGGAGGGAGTAACCAACAAGCTGAAAGTTTGATCAGAGATTTTTGAGGGTCTCCTGGGGATGTGAGACAAGGCTTAACAAAGAGTTGTGCCTGAGGACTGATGATGAATTGGAAGTAGACAGGTTCTCACAGGGGCTGCAGCTCAGCTTTGACTCATTTCAATTCCTGAAATTGGATTAAAGTGATCTAATGTTACTAGTGCCCTCAGGCTCTTGTAAATTCTCTCTGGAAGAAGATATCATCTTGGTATCAGATAATTTATACAAACAACTTTGCAATTACAAGGTCCAGGGCACAAAAAACAAAACCAAACAAACCTCAAGATAACCCACAATAAATAAGAGAATAAACAACACACACACTTACAACTATAACATAAAACAAAACAAAACTAAAAATCAAAACCAAATACATGGTAAGGCCTGACAACATAAACAAAAGTAAAGAAAAAAATATACAACATGGGCTATAGATGTTAGAGTTATCAGATGAAGATTTTAAAATTAAACAACAACACCAACACAATACACTCTATCATGTATTTTTATCTCCTATTCAAGGCGGAGATAAGACATGATTGAGAATTTTGACAGAAAATTAAAACCTATTTTTTTTAAATGAAAATTCTGGAATGTAAAATTATAATACCTGCAACTAAGGAGTCAAAGGGTAGGCTTAAAAGCATATTAGATACAGCTGAAGAAAAAAATTAATGAATTAGAAGCTCAGATTAGAAAAATATCCAGAATGAGACATGGAATGGTAAAAGGAAGGAAAATATTGAAGAGAATTTAAGAGACATACAGAAAACAGTGGGAGAGTTGAAGAGAATGGAGGCAAAACAATGGATGAAGGGATCAATCAAAACATTCAGTAATCACTGAGAGCATAAAGCAAGATAAATACAAGACAATCTACACCCAGGTCTATCAGAGTAAAATTAAAGAGTACACCTTTCCTAAAAGAGTAAAACTAAAACCTGAAAGTCAAAGACAAGGTCTTACAAAAAAACAAAAACAAAAACAGATTACCTTCAAAGAACTAAAGTTAATCATGACTCATACAGCTAATTTCTTTTCTCTCCTCTCCATTCCCTTTCTCTCTCTCTCTCTCCTTTCCCCCCCTTCCCCTCCATTCCCTTCCTTTCTCTTCCCTTTCTTTCTTCTCTATCTTCTCTTCTTTAACTCTTAGGCTTAAGGGATTCTCTCACTTCAGCCTCCAAAGTAGCTGAGACTACAGGCATATGCCATGGTGCCCAGCTCATACACTAATTTCTTAATGGAAACAATGGAAGCCAGAAGACAATAGAATTCTTTAGAGGGCTGTATGTGATAGGAAAAAACAAAGTGTTTTTCTCAACATGGAGCACTTCTTCTTTTTTTTTTTGGAGGTGGAGTCTTACTATGTCACCCTCAGTAGAGTGCTGTGGCATCACAGCTTATAGCAACCTCAAACTCTTGGGTTTAAGTGATTCTCTTGCCTCAGCCTCCCTAGTGGCTGGAACTACAGGCGCCTGCCACAATGCCTGCCTATTTTTTGTTGCAGTTGTCATTGTTGTTTAGCTGGCCTGGGCTGGGTTTGAACCTGCCAGCCTCGGTGTATGTGGCTGGCACCATAACCACTGTGGTATAGGTGCCAAGCCAACATGGAGCACTTCTGACAGATGTATGGGGATTTCTCCCCACCAGCAACTAATTTTCCAGCGGACACCAGCTGGGTATCTTACAACTTTATTTGATTCTTACACTAACTAGAGTGGATGTAGATCTCACAGGTTAAGGCCTCACTCCTACAAGACTGCCCTTCACTTTGGATGCCAATTACAAGTCCCAGATTGTGACCTGTACTCCTGACTAGCTATAAACTAGTTAGCTATAAACTGGGGGTTCCTATGACCCCTTCCTCAGTTCAATTAATTTTCTAGAGAGATTCACAGAACTCAGGATAATACTTTACTTGCAATTACTAATTTATTATAAAGACTATTTTAAAGGCTACAGATGAACAGCCAGATGGAAGAGATATACAGGGAAGATAGTGGGAAGAGGCACAAAGCTTCCATGCCCTCTTTAGGTCCATCACCTTCTAGGAAGCACCATGTGTTCAGTAATTTGGAGGCTCTCTGAACCCACGCCATCTGGATTTTTATGGAGGCTTTATTATATAGGAATGATTGATTCCATCATTGGCCATTGGTGATCGACTCAACCTTCAGGCCCTCTCCCCTTCCCTAAGGTAGAGGATGAAGTGGGGATGAAGGTTCCAACCCTCAAATCATATGGTTGGTTCCCCTGGCAACCAGCCCCCATCCTAAAGCTATCCAGGAGGCCCCAGCCATTAGCCATCTCATTAGCTATAAAAATTTTTTATCACTTAAGTGATTCCAAAGATTTTAGGAGCTATGTGCCAGGAAACTAGGATGCAGACCAACTATAGCCATGCATCTGAGAAATGGATCATTAGGCAATTTCACAGTTGTGGGAACCTCATAGAGTGTATTTACACAAACCTAGACTGTATAGCCGAGGACTGCACCCCTACGTTATAAGGTGTAGCCTGTTGCTCCTAAGCTACAGACATAGAATACTATACTGAATAATGTAGGCAATTGGAATAAATGGTAAATATTTGTATATCTAACCATATCTAAACATAGAAAAAGTACAGTAAGAATACTGTATAAAAGGTAAAAAATAGTATACCTATAGAGGACACTCCTTGAATGGAGCTTGCAGGACTGGAAGTTGTTCTGGGTGAGAGAGAGTATGAGTGGTGTGAATGTGAAGACATGGCTGTACACTGCTGTAGGCTTTCTAAACACTGTACATTTCATTAAATTTATTTATTTTCTTCTTTCTTTTTTTATATTAAATTTCTTTCTTTTTTTTTTCTTTTACACTAAATTTATTTTAAAAACATTTCTTGGCCTGGCGAAGTTGCTAACGCCTATAATTCTAGAACTCTGGGAGGCCTAGGCAAGTTGATTGCTTGAGGTCAGGAGTTTGAGACCAGCCTGAGCAAGAGCCAGACTTCGTCTCTAAGAATAGCTGGATGTTGTGGTGGATGCCTGTAGTCCCAGATACTCAGGAGGCTGAGGCAAGAGGATTACTTGAACCCAGGAGGTTGAGGTTGCTGAAAGCTATGATGCCACAGTACTCTCCCAGGGTAACAGAGTAAGATTCTGTCTCAAAAAATAAATAAATAAATAAATAAAATAAATAAAATAAAAATACCTTTCTTCCATAATAAACTAACCTTAGCTTACTGTAACTTTTTTACTTTATAAACCTTCTAATTTTTTAAAAACTTTTTGACTCTTTTGTGGTAATACTTAGCTTATGACACAAACATTTACAACTGTATAAAAATATTTTCTTTCGTTAGATCCTTGTTCCATGGGCTTTTTTCTATTTAAAACTTTCTATTAAAAATTTTTTCTTTTTTAGCCAGGCATTGTGGCGGGTGCCTATAGTCCCAGCTGCTTGGGAGACTGCGGCAAGAGAATCGCGTAGGCCCAGGAGTTGGAGGTTGCTGTGAGTCCTGTGATGTCATGGCACTCTACTGAGGGCGGTAAAGTGAGACTCTGTCTCTAGAAAAAAAAAAAAAAAAATTTTTTTTCTTTTTAACTTTTCTTTTTTTTCAGTTTTTGGCCAAGGCTGGGTTTGAACCCGCCACCTCCAGCATATGGGGCTGGTGCCCTACTCCTTTGAGACACAGGCACTGCCCTCTTTTTAACTTTTCTGTAAAAAAAAATAAGACATAAACATACATTAGCCTAGGCCTACACAGGATCAGCATAACTGATATCATTGTCTTCCACGTTCACATCTTGTGTCCCTGGAAGGTTTTCTAGGGCAATAACACATGGAGCTGTCATCTCTGATAACAACGTCTTTTTCTGGAATACCTCCTGATGGACCAGCTCCTAAAGAACCTGTTTTACAGTTAAATTTTTTTTTTAAATAAGTAGAAGTATACTCTAAAATAATGATTAAAAAGTGTAGCACAGTAAACACATAAACCAGTAACATTATTGTTTATTATTAAGTCTGTACTGTACATAATTATGTGTGCTGTACTTTTGTACAATTGGCAGTGCAGTAGATTTGTTTATACCAGCGTCACCACCAAGACATGACTAATGATGACATTACAACAGCTATGACATCACTAAGCAATAGGAATTTTTCAACTGCATTATAATCTTAATGTGACTACCATCATACATGTGATCCATTACTGACCATAACATGTTATGCAGAATCAAAATGTCACAAGCTGAAGGAAAATAATGGACAGCCTGTAATTCCAAACCTGGAAAAAATTATTCAAGAGTTGTTGCAGAAGGAATGGCCTGAAAAAAAAAATGGCAAAAATATTTTCTGTCTCCCCAACTTTTTGGGAATTGAAACTGGCATCCCTGCCTTAGGCCAGTGGTCAGAAGAGGCAGGGAAGGTAATGTATAAAAATTAAGAGAATTAATTACTAGCGGACTCAAATTAATAAGACTTTTTTTTTTTTCAGGCAGTCTTGCTCTGTTGACCAGGCTAGAGTGCCATGGCCTCAGTCTAGCTCACAGCAACCTCAAACTCCTGGGCTCAAGCAATCCTCCTGCTTCAGCCCTCCAAGTAGCTGGGACCACAGGGGTCCTCAAACTTTTTAAACAGGGGGACAGTTCACTGTCCCTCAGACCACTGGAGGGCTGGACTATAGTTTAAAAAAAAAAACTATGAGCAAATCCTTATGCACACTGCACATATCTTATTTTGAAGTAAAAAAACAAAACAGGAACAAATACAATCACACCGCCTCAAGTGGCCCGTGGGCCGTAGTTTGAGGACCCCTGGGAAGCACGTACCACCATACCTGGCTAATTTTTTCTTTTTCTTTTTTTATTTTTTTTGAGACAGACTCTCACTCAATCACCCCAGGATTGACTGTCATGGTGTTATACTCACAGCAACCTCAAACTCTTGGGCTCAAGTAATCCTCTTGCCTCAGCCTCCCATGTAACTGGGACTACAGGCGTCTACCACAATGCCCAGCTATTTTAAGAGATCAGATCTGGCTCTTGCTTAGGCTGGTCTCCAACTTCTGAGCTCAAGTGATCCATTCACCTCAGCTTCCCAGAGTGGTAGGATTACAGGTGTGAGCCACTGCACCTGGCCCTTGCTAATTTATTCCAGTTTTAGTAGAGGTGAAGGCTTCCTTTGCTCAGGCTGGTCTCAAACTTCTGACCTCAAGCAATCCTTCTATGCTGACCTCCCTAATTCTAGGATTACCAGGCATGGGCCACAGCCCGCAGCCTAATAAGATATTTTTTAGGCAGAAGGAAATAATCCTAAATGGGTCAGAAATGCAGGAAGGAATGAAGAGCAATGAAAATGGCAAATAAGTGGATAAATATCAGATAATATTGGCTATATATAAGGATAATAATGGTTTGTTAAAGTGCCAAGGTCCTTCCTTGCTTGCATTTAGAAGGAAGAGAGTAAAAGGATCAATTCATATTAGAATTTGTTATAAATGCTTGCTGTGCTCTGAGTAGCTACTAAAAAACTTTAAAAGAGTGAATAACTTCTAAATTAATAGAGAGGGATAATTAAATAAAGTAATCCAAACAGAAGGCAAAGAAAGGAAAAAAAGGGAATATAGGTGAGTGAACATATAGAAAGCACTTAATAAGATAAAAGACTTAAATTCAAGTATAAAAGTAATTTCATTATATTAATATATAAAATTATTAAATTCTCCCATTAAAAGTAAAGATTTTCAGACTTAGTTTGTATAAATACCCAAATCTAACTGTACATTAGTTATACAGGTATACCTGAAATATAAAGATAAAGAATAAAAAAAGATACAACACTAACAAAAACAGAAAACTAATATAGCTATATTAAAATCAGACAAAATAGATTTTAAAGCAAAAGCATTACTGGGAAAAAATTATCACTGGATATAAGGAGAGATAGAGAGTTCATAATGATATAAAGTTCAATTTACCATGAACTACATTTTTAGGCAACTCATAACTTGGCCTCCAAATCCAGTTGGTTCTCTGTATCTATGGGTTCCACTTCTATGGATTCAACCAAATGTAGATCAAAAATAATACAAATAAAATACAGTATAGTAACTGTTTACATAGCATTTATATTGTATTAGGTATTATACATAATCTAGAGATGGTGTGCATAGATTATTTGCATATAGTACATCATTTATATTAGGGACTTGAGCATCCTTGGATTTTGGTATTTGTATTTCGTCCCCTGTGGGTACCGAGCAGATACATATAAAGCAAAAATTGACAGAACCATATTTTTATACTTCAGATTCCTTCTCTGTCTTCATGGGGTTATGGGAGCTAGCCATTTTAGGTATCTCTCTCTCTCAAAAATATGCTATCTGGCTCACTCAAGTAGCCATATTTAGACAAGAAGTCATGTTGGCTAACTCACCCCACTTGTATGTAAGGTAAATGTGTTGCAACTGCAATCAGTGCCTTGCCCATCTTCGCACACAGTTTTCCTACACAGCTACCTGGTGGCTTCCAATTGCAAGTACCTGAGACTTTTTCTGGCTTCAGAGCCTGCTTCTGCATGGGGGACTGGGGTAGGGTAGGGCAGGCATGCCGGAGCTGATAGGAGGCTAATGCTCTCAGGAGCTATCCTCAAACAAGGACTGATGTGAGTTGGTGCATAAACACCTTCAACTCTCTTGTCCTTCAAGGAATGTTCTACTGTCCTTCAAGTATGTTCTACTGCCTCTGAGAGATTTCCAGCAAGATTGACCTCAAGTTGTCCACAGTGTAACTGGCTTGAGAGAACACCCCTTATTGGCTGCCTTCCTTTTCCTACCTGATTTGCCCACAGCCTTACTAGTATTTCTCAAGATCACCTCCTAAATAAATTATATTCATATCTTCCAGGGGAACTCAAACCAAGATGGTATCCCTCTGTTTCGATGATAAGGACATCATCAATCCCTGTAGTGTGGCTTGTCTCTGAGGTGATCTCCATTCCCTCACTGCTTTCCCTTGACCTGGTCCCCAACTATGAGTGGATTTCACCTAGACTGCTGTGACAGTGGCTTCCTGCTCCCATAACCTCCCTCGCTTTGCTTCTCTGTAGGCAGCCCTGGGAACCTTCTGATCATGCACAGAACTCATAATTGCACATGTTCTACTCTGATATTTTCAGGGACTTCCCATTGCCCATAGTGGAAAATCTCAGTACTCAGCTCCATACTCAAGAGTCCTTATGATCTAGCCACAAGTCACTTTCCAGTCATCTCCATCCCCTCACTATCTTCCACTGTTCTTTCTAAAACTTGTGCTTATTTATCAGCCACCTTTACTCCCAGGCTCCAGTCCTCATCCCCACCATTACCCATTGTGCCCTTCCCACTTCCAGGAGTCATCAACCCACAAGTCATGCTTTATGGTTCTACTCAAACAGCACCTAAATGAAATCTTCCACGAGTTTCACATTAGTCTCTGTCTCTCCCACAGCGCCCCAAACTTGGTGATTACCAGTGGATTTTGAGACCAGACCCACCTCCACCCCTGAAATCCTCAAGAAGCAGAACTCTTGGGTACCTTTTATTAGAATGCCTAGAAGATAAGTTTGCTGTATAACTTTGGACCAGTCTCTGATCCTCCCTGGCTTTTAGTTTTTACAACTGCACAAGAAGTCCTTGGACTAAAATCAGTGTTTCTCCAAGGAGAAAAGGGTTGCAATTCACTGTGTGAACTGCCTTGTATATTGTAGGACATTTGGTGTCTGGCCCAAAGCACCAAATGCCAGAGCATGTCTAATCACTGTGATAATTAAAAAGACTCCAGAACATTTTCAAACACTCTAGGGACATTCTCCACAAGACTAGGTGATTCCTTAGGACCTGCCAGCTTAGATAATCTTAGAATCCTCTGGCTGCTTCCATCACTCTCATTTGCACAGCAACCTTTCTCTGACCCTACCCCACCTCCACCATCAGTCTACCAAGGGTCCTCAAACTATGGCCCGTGGGTCACATGAGGCGGCGTGATTTTATTTGTTCCCATTTTGTTTTTTTACTTCAAAATAAGATATGTGTAGTGTGCATAGGAGTTTGTTCATAGTTTGTTTGTTTTTTTTTAAACTGGTGTATAGGGACAAAAGGTGGCCCAGAAACATACAGAGGTCTGAGTGGTGGACCAATGATGGGGAAAAAGCTGGACCCAAGGTGGAGATGATGTCCAGGTTGTGTCCTGGCATCTGAGGACAGAACTAGTGTCTATTTCCCAGCCTTTAAAGGCAGCATAAACTTCCAGGTGGCTTTGTCATGCCTTCTCATGTGAGGAGCTCCAGTCTGCCTGATGGGCAGAATCTAGAGAGTAAGTGATGCCCCTGGTGAGGAATGGGCCACCCACAGCAAAAAACTCTATAGGTGGGGGCTGGCTGGGGCTTGGCAGGGGTCCCGTGCCAAGTGAAGCTGGAATAATAGCAAGCAAAAAGAGGCAGTTTTCCTATGCAGGCCATCATTGGAGGTTGGGTGGGGTGAGTGGGGGACACTTGTGACTTGGGGAGCTGGAGAGGTCTCAAGACTGACCACCAGCCAGGCCAGCATTGATGAAAGGTAGCAGAATGGTTGTGATAGAACTCCAGCTAGGGAGGCTGCAAACGTATCAGGGGTCCTCAAACTTTTTAAACAGGGGGTCAGTTCACTGTCCCTCAGACCGTTGGAGGGCTGGACTGTAGCTTAAAAAAAAAAAAAAACAACTATGAACAAATTCCTATGCACACTGCACATATCTTATTTTGAAGTTAAAAAACAAAATGGGAACAAATACAATCACACCGCCTCATGTGGCCCGTGGGCCATAGTTTGAGGACCCTTGGTAGACTGATGGTGGAGGTGGGGTAGGGGCAGAGAAAGGTTGCTGTGTAAATGAGAGTGATGGAAGCAGCAGGGAGACATGAGACAACTGCAGAGCGGCCTGTGGTCAGAGGTGGTGTGGTAGGGCCCTGGGCAAACCAGAGTGTTGCCCAATTTTGAGAACTCAGGGTGAGTTTTCAGGAGGTTCTGGGAATCACTCCATTTATTGACTCACTGAGTCATCCATTCAACAAGTATCTTGGGGTGGGGTTGGAATTAGACCACCTCAATCTTGTATATGTTCTGGGTCTACAACCCATCTGGTGTGGGGTGCAGAACTTTAGTGACTGGTAAAGGAGGAATTTGGACGGGGATGAATTTGTCAGTGTTTTACCAGCTGAGTTCAGGGGAGGTAGATCTGAATTGAGATAACTGGCCTTAAACAAATGATGGGGTTAGTGGCAGGGGACAGGGAAGTGGAGGGATGAAAAGGAAGGCACCAGGTTCTGTATCACCTGATCTAGTGTTCCCAAGTACCCAGTGAGCTGGAGGCTCTGATGCCCCACCCCACATTTTGCAGATGAATAAACAATAGCCTAGTCCTTGACTTCCTTAGGGTATTTCTTCAGACTCATACAGCTTGACTAGCCCTTGCAGTGATATCTGCAATCTGTGGGTTTCACATGGTGGCTGCCAGAGTAGGAAGCAGCTTGGTGTGGTCCTTCTAACAGCAACATTTATCCCCATGGTAGCACTACCTTGGTTTTCCAGAAGTCTAGTTATAGGGCTGGTCTCCCGGAATCTGCTCACCCATAGGCAAATCCATAAAACAGAATTTTTAAACTTTCCATACCAAGGATCAAGTCTTGGTGACTCCATCAAGCACCTAAGAATGTAAGCTAGTACATTTTGAGTGTGTAGTATGTGCCTGGCACTGCTCTCGGCCCTGCTCTCACACCAACCTGGGAGGGAGATATCACTGTCAGCCTCATTTTTCAGGTGGATAAATAGAAGCCCCGAAAAGCTGAATAATTTGCCTACAGTCTCACAAAGATTCAAATACATATATGCTGGCTCCATAGGCCCCAGAAATCTGGAGGAGCTGCCTGAAGCAGATCGTCCCCTGGAGTTAAGGACAGCTGGATTTGCCCTCCTGAAGCTTGAAGTCCATTGCTGGCCTCACCACCAATTAGCTGTGTGACCTGAAACACATCACTTACTCTCGGCGAATTCCCATTTTCTCCCTGGTGGAATGAAAAGCTTGAACTGGATGATCCCTAGCCCATTGCAGCTCTGACATTTCAAGAGGCTTCATCAGGCTAAAATAAGCAGCAAGAGCCACATTGCGGTTGGGAAAGGGCAGCCTGGGACGTGCGTGCGTGGAAGCTGGGAGGCTCTCCGTGGTGAGGGGGTGTAAAGGGCTAATTGTAAGTACATGAGCTCAGCTGGGGGCCACTTTCTCCCCTCTGTGCCCACAGCTGGCTGTGAGTCACTGCCGGGTCACTGGCCACAGCAGGTCTGCTGGAGACAGGGAAGGCCTTGAGCATGAACAGAAGACAAGTCTGACTTGGTGCTAGCCTTGACCTCTCCCCCCGGAGGGGGGGCCTGTGTGCTCTTCTCAGTCCCTGTCTAGGTGCTTCTGCACTCCACCTGGAAAGCACGCCATCTCCATCTTCCTGAACAGTGCACCTTTCCCTGGTAGCTCTGCCGCATTGGCACTCGATGTCAGTGGTGGGAGACTGAGGCAGGTGAGACATAGTGTTGGCTCTCAGGAAGCTCATATAAGCAGAAGATCAGGGCCTGCTGGGCAGAGGCCAGCCATATATCTCAAGCTCCTATGAGGGGCTCAGTAGGGGCTCAGAGCCAGTGCACCTGCTCAATCCAGAGCTGGGTCTGTCAGTGTGCCCACCTCAGGCTTCTGCAGGATGGCCAGTGCTGACCCTAACCTCAGCCCTGAGGAGGAGGCTGCCAAGAGTCATCGACCTCAGGACAGACTCATACCAAAGGGTCACCCCTGGGAAGGTGGCAAGGTGGCCCAAAGAAGGTTCTGGAATATGACCTTCTTGAGAAAGCTGGAAAGGTGTAGGGAGGGGAATCAGGGTGAGCTTCTCCCAAGATCCCTCTCCTTGCTCCTGCTATAACTGTCATCCAGCATGGCAGTCCAGAGCTCCTGGAGAGAGTCAAAGGTTGCCTTCCTGTGTGTGTGCATGTGTTGTGTGAATCTCTCACTGAGCTTTTTTTTTTTTTTTTTTTGAGACAGAGTGAGATTCTTTCACCTTGCGTAGAGCACTGTGGTATCTCATAGTTCATAGCAACATCAGTCTCTTGGTTTCAAGCCATCCTCTTGCCTCAGCCTCCCGAGTAGCTGAGACTATAGGTGTCCGCCATGATGGCCAGCTAGTTTTTCTATTTTTAGTAGAGAAGGGGTCTCACTCTTGCTCAATCTGGTCTTGAACTTGTGAGCTCAGGCAATCCAACCACCTCAGCCTCTCAGAGTGCTAGGATTGCAGGTGTGAGCCACTGCGCCTGGCCTTCTCTCTGGGCTTTGAGGATGGGGCTGGTGGCTCATTGTATAGCCAGGGTCTGGCACAGTGCCAGTCTCATAGACTCAGTTCTGAGGCAAAGGTCAGATGTCTCCAGACTTCTGCCCAAGATGTGAAATTCTTTGTAGCATTCATTGGTCATTTTACATTTATTCATTCATCCACCATTCATCAGTTCCTTTGCTGCAGTAACAGCACCTCTGAGAAGTGTTCTCTTGTTTCTGCTTAAACTTATTCCTGAGATGCTCTCAGTCTTCTGAGATGACTCAATCCACATTGTGGCCATCTGACTTTTTAAAACTTCTTACAGTTGATGATTTCAAATCTCACTCCCTAAGTTTATCTTCTGCTAGTGTTCATCTACCCTTAGAGATCCAGTTTAACCCTTCTGTATATGACAGCTCTTGGAGATTTCCAGGCATGCTCAACTCTCCCCCTTTTTTCTTCCCTTTTCCCCTCCCTTCCATCCCTCCTTTCTTCTTTCCCTCTATAGACATTTATTGAGCTTCTATTATGTGTCAGGCATCAGAAAAGCAATAACAAGCCAAGGTACATACAGCCCCTGACCTCATGGAGCTTACAGTCTAGTTAAGAGAGACCACTGAGTAGAGACCCGTAAAGCTGCCCTGTGAGTGCCACTGCAAACAGAGGGAGGTACCAGGCAGAGCATATAAAAGTGGGACACTCACACAGTGGTCTTTTACTTGGGGCTGTACACCCTGTGGCATTTCTTCATATAGTGGGTTTTCTGAACCCCTCTCACTCTGTCACCCTTTTTGTCATTGTTCCCTTGAAAGGGAGGTCCTCAGATCTGGACCCCCTGGCCAGCTCAGAGCCCAGTGGCCACTCATCTCTGGCTGGAAACTGCCCTCTCATTAGTTCAACCCAAGTCTTCATGCTCATTACTCCCCCCGAGGGACAAGTCCCTTCCCAGAAATGTTCACACACACCATTCTTATGTGTGGCCTCCCCTAGACTATGTCCTTGAGTTGAGTGTTTGACCTTGAGTTTCAGTCCTTGCCTTGGCCCTGTGAATGCTCATCTACTTGGTATGGCCTGTTTGCTCCAGCCTGGCAAAGTCTGTCCTGAGTCTGAGCCTGCTGCTGGCTGGTAAGCCCAGGGATGCACTCCCAAGGTGTCTGCTCATCCTGTCTACACACTCTGAATAAGGTGCTGGCAGGTAAAGTCTCAGGGTATAAGGTGGGGGAGGGACCCAAGGCCCCTGAGCACCTGGCAATGTCCTGGGGGCTTCAGAAAGAGCTTCCTAGGGCTGGAGGCCCCAGCTATGCTGGGGTGACACGGTTTTGTGATCACTGACCTGGTTCTTTTTTTTTGAGACAGAGTCTCAAGCTGTTGCCCTGGGTAGAGTGCCATGGTGTCATAGCTTACAGCAACCTCCAACACTGGGGCTGAAGTGATCCTCTTGCCTCAGTTTTTCTATTTTTAGTAGAGACAGGGTCTCACTTTTGCTCAGGTTGGTCTTGAACTTGTGAGCTCAAGCAATCTACCTGCCTCAGCCACTGCCACTAGTGCCACCCCCTCCAGGCTCACTCCTTGCCTTGGCCCTTGAAAGAAGCCTTTTTTAAAGGACATCTGACCCTGTCACCTTTCAGCTTAGAATTCTTTTGTGGCACAGTCATCTGTGAAGGAGGTCCAAACTCTTCACTGTGGCCTACATCTCCCCTCATGCCTAGCCCTAGCTGGCCCCCTAGCTTCAGCTTGTCCCATACCCCTCCAGTCCAGCTCAGGTCAGGCCGTTCTGTGCTCCAGGTTCTAGGCCTTCGTGCAGGCTGCCCCATCCGTCCGGAACTCTGGCCCCTCCAACTCACTTCACTGTCACCCCCTCTCATGTTTTCAGATTTGGCACAAAGACTCTTCCAGAAGGCCCTCCTCCTTGCTCTTACAAACCATTGGCTCTAAGAGGGCAAGGTCCACATGCACTTTATTATAGTGTTTTCAGAGGCTAACATTCAATAAATCTTATTCAATAAGGACAATAATAATTTCTTTGGACCTCACATTTCTTGTCTGTAAAATGAAAATAATGCTGTTTGACACACAGAGTTCTGAAGAGGCCTGTGGGAGATGATGGCTGTGACTTTCCCATCAAGGAGCTAGACGTGTAACAGAGGCTCCAGAAATATAGTTCTAATGTTTATGGGGACATGTTCTTTTCTGTTTAAAAATACTGTACATGTTTGGAGTCCTTTTTACTCCAAAGCTTGACGGGCTCCTTATTGCTCAGGTTTCCACTCATCACCTTCTCACAGAGACATTTTTCAACCACCTCATCTAAAATAGCCTCCCCGCACCATCACTTTCCCAATCCTTCCTTGTCTTGACCTGAGCTCTATTATTTTTTCACTTGTTGATTATCTTTCTTTCCCTAGAATGTGAGTACCATGGAGGCAGAGAACTTGGCTGACTTTTCCATTGCTGCAGCCTTAGTGCCCAGAGCTGTGTCTGGCACATAGCAGCCATCTAGAAGTTTCCAGGGCCAACACTTTGAATCTCTAAGGTGGTGGGTCTCAACCTTCCTAACACCACGACCTTTTTATACAGTTCCTCATGTCGTGGTGACCCCTAACCACAAAATTATTTTCATTGCTACTTCATAACTGTAATTTTGCTACTGTTATGAATCATAATGTAAATATCTGATATGCAGGATGGTCTTAGGCGACCCCTGTGAAAGGGTCATTCAACCCCCAAAGGGGTCGCGACCCAAAGGTTGAGAACTGCTGCTCTAAGGACTCCCTGGGGACAAACGCCAGTGTGTATTTCTGTGTGTGGTGTATGGCAAGGGGGTGGTGAGGAATCTTCCCCTCCCTATTGTACATCCCAGGGAGGTGGGAAGAGAGGGAGGGGGAAACTCCTACAGCAGCTGCCCCGCCTTATTCCCTGTGGGAAATCAAGGGCAGTGGCCCTGCCAGACCCTGCCGATCCCGGTTGTCAGATGTGCAGGGGAATGGGCAATTCTTTCCCCATGGTGACCTGGGCATCTGGGGCTGAGCACAGGCCTTTCTCAGCACCTCTGACTCACAGACCACCTGCTGGCAAGGAAGGGCTGGGGCACTTTCCACCTCATTCCCCTTCCTGGGGGCCCTGGCCCGCGCCTTGTATGTGAGCTGTGTTTCTTCTGCATCTGCACCTGCCCTCCCCTCACTCTTGCCTTCCTGTCATCAGCATCTGCTGAACTCCATCTCACCTGCTTTCATTGTTGGTGCCAAATTTGCACACTTGCAGATCGAGTGTGCTGCTGCTCCCTTCTCTTCCCTACTTATGCTATCTCCTCAGGCTTCCTGGGGTCAGAACCCTAGCCTCAGTTTCTCCATATGTAGAATGAGTTTTGTTTAGTTTTTATGGTTTTCAAGTCTTTTTTTTTTTTTGAGACAAAGTTTCACTTTGCCACTCTTGGTGGAGTGCCGTGATATCATAGCTCACAGCAACCTCAAACTCTTGGGCTCAAGTGATTCTCTTGCCTCAGCCTCCCAAGTAGCTGGGACTACATGTGCCTACCACAACACCCAGCTATTTTTAGAAATGAGGTCTTGCTCTGGCTCAGACTGGTCTTGAACCTGTGAGCTCAGGCAATCCACCCACCTCTGCCTCCTGAGTGCTGGGGTTACAGGCATGAGCCACCATATATGGTTTTCAAGTCTTGCTTTTTTCAAATAATGAGTCCTCTTGCTTAAATAGTTACCCATGTGCCAATTCTGTTCTCTGTGGTAATGGGAAAAACATGAAGGTTCTATGATCAAAATAAGGGGGAAGACCCTGAGCCCTAGTAGTCATCCATAACTCACGTGCACACACACAGGCGTGCTTGTGGAGCAGCTCCAGGGCACCCAGGGCCCATTTCACAAACCTCTGAAACATTCTGGGGCCCTGATAGACACATATCTGTGTATGCGCCCCTGTGCCATGGTCTGACTTCCTGGGGTCAGACCCCCAGCCTCAGCTACTGCAGGAGCTCCTGCCAGCCCTCCCACCCTGCCACTCTGATCCTCTGCTGAGAGGGACTTCAGAGAAGCTCCCAGAGCCTCCCACCACGCGTGCCTCCTCCCCACAGAGCAGAGACACTCTCAGTCTCCAGTTGGTCTTTCCCCTGCTGCCCCCCTCCAAGAGGGGGCTCAATGTCAAGTAAACCTACTTGACCTCTGGTTTGGTGGGTGGAGAGGGCAGTGAGGGTCTGCACAGGGCTGTGGCTCTGGACTCGGTGTTGTGAGGACTTCCTCACCTGTTCACGCCCCACCAGCCAAGCCTGGATGGTCCACACTCACTGCCTCACCCTTACAGCTATCAGCACCTTGGGTTCTATAGCTCCTGACCCTGCCAGTGCCCCAAAATATATGAACAAGAAAAGATTTCAGAGGTTTGCGAACTGGGCTCTGCAGTGCCCTGGAGCTGCTCTACGTGTGCACATCTATGTGTGTGCATGAGTGTCATGGATGAATGCTAGGGCTCAGGGTCTTCCCCCTTATTTTGATAGAACCTTCATTTGTTCCAGTTACCACAGAGAACAGAGTTGCCACATGGGTTACTATTTAAACAAGAAGATTCATTATTTGAAAAAAGTAAGACTTGACAACCATAAAAACTAAACAAAGCTCATTTTACATATGGATAAACTGAGTCCCAGAAGAGCAAATGGCTTCTCAAGGTCACACTGGTATAGTACCAGAGGCAGAGCTGCCTGTACCAGGCTGTCTGGCTCATAGGCTGTTTTTGCCAAGACTGGGCCACAATGTCCCTCTCAGGAGGTGGCAGGTGGGGGTGGAGTGCCAGGAAAGGACTGTCCAGAGAAGTAGGTTAAGGTCACAGTCTCCCCCTCCTGAGGGCCCCCTGAGAATAGCTGTATTGGGAAGGTCACTGAAGTCTTAACTGGAGGCTTGAGGTTTTGGAGTGGGAAGGGGCAGATGAGGAAGAGTAGAGTAAGGAGGGGGCAGAGGAAAGGGATACACCCTCTGGGTTACTCACATCCCCACTGGGAGCAGTAACCCCTAGCACCTGATTTCAAAATGTCCCCTTCACTCAGGGAAGGAGGTGGAAGAAGCTTATGCCCGGGCATGGTGGGGCTAGGTGGCTGGGGGTGTCCCAAGGTGATGAATGAGAAGGCTGTGAAGAAGGGGGCCAAAATTTCTGTCTTGGGGTCCCATGGACAGTCCCCTGGCTGTTCACAACAGAAATGGTACAGTACGGGGCTCTGTGCCACTCTCTGTGTCTCCCCCTGGGGTCCAGCAGGGCACCCAGGAAATGCTACTGAATGAATTGGATTGGGTCCATCCTGCCCCAGTCCCTCCACAATCACCAGCCTCTTCCCTCCCCCTTCCCTGTCCTTTAGACACTGTAAGGACTGAGTTATTCTTAGTAGGTTTCATTCATCAAAGCATGACAAATGGTGTCCTGGGAGGAATGCCTGGGTGTCCTAGGGAGACCAAGGGTGGGGTGAGGTACAAGTGTCCCATCTAAGGGAAGAAGTCATTGCTTTCAGGGAGTTCCAGGCTAAGGGAGAGAAAAGGACCTGTTCTTGGGGACCCCCAGTCTGAATAGGGGAGGTAGGGAGCCCCAATCTGAAGAGAACCCATCTAAACGGGAGAGATACCTTGGCTTAGGGAGCCCTGAGTTTGAAGGGGAGAGACACAGTTCCTGCCCTCAGGGAGCTCCCTGTGACAGAGGTTATTATTCCCACCCACCCCCCTTCTCTACCCTTTAGTGAGAGCCCAGTCTCAGGGAGAGATCCAATTTCTTGTTCTCAAGCTACCTCATGTTTCATGGCGGAAAAATAGTTGCTGTCCCTGCTGGAGAAGATATAGTGCGCAATCAAAGCATGGATTGAAACGCAAGATGAAAACAGAGGGTGCTGCCAGAGGGGTATCCAGAAACGTGAAGCCACTGCTGCCATCACATATGGGGAACCTTAAGATGACAGAGAAGGGAGGTTCCCAGGGACCCTCACCTAAGCATGCTTAGCAAGGAACATGAACAGGGGAGCCAAACATGTATCTGGAGGGCCTGGCCCTGAGGCTCCAGGTAAAGGCGCAGGCTAAGTGGGCTGGTCTCAATGTGGGGTCTGCCTCCGCCAACTGGAAGGACAACTGGAGAGTCCACATTATCTGTAGGCTCTCACACTCAATATAAAAGACATACTCATTTCAGGCTAAACAAAACCTCACTAAAGATTAAACCTGGCCTAAGACCATGAGTTTGCAACCCCCCCTGGACATCGGAAAAGAATTTCTGACAGGGAGAGATCTGAGCCTGGGTTGAGTAAAGGAGCTGATGGCCAAGTTTTCCCCTTTTAGTCCTGGCCTTGGGGTCTTCAGTGTCTCTTTGAACCCTTCCTGGGATGGGACACCTGAGCTACCTCATTCCTCACCAGCTCCCTCATGACCAACGGGCCACAGCTGGCTAGCTGGCGGGTATTCAAGGTCTGTGATGGGGCTATCACTTTTCTTTGCAGAAAGGTTATTTCCCTTCCAGAGGAGGGAGCCTGTGGTGCTTGTCACAAAGCCACCACGGTCCCGATTAAATGAGCTGATCTGGAAGTTCTGGCTCGGTGGCCTTCCTGAGAGCCTTCACTTCTCCATGTGTACTCCAAGAGTAAAATGGGGTACTGTTTGTTGTCTTGTGTGCCCTACCCACCCCTCCCGCTGACAGTTTACTTTCCCACAGACCTCATTGTTTCTGTCAAGGAAATAGGTTCTTCCTCCTCCCTAGGCTCCCGGTCTCTCCCAGCAGAGACCTACAAGGACTGTAGGTTGTGTAGGGGTGTGGGGGGATTGAGGGGTGGGGAGAGGAGGGGAAGCGATCTCCCCAAGTTGCTCACTTCCTCCAGCCTTAGGTAAGGCCTCCTATCTTGGGGTTGAAGGGCAATCCCAGAGGGCGGTTGGAGGCGGCAGCCAGGGGTCTTGGGGACCTGGCCGGCCGGCGAGGAGGAGGGTGGTGTAGGGCAGGATTCAGGACCCGGGAGTGAGGGGCGGCCTAATTGTGGCGCGTTGGCCCAGCGCTGCGGAGCGCTCGGATGACAGCGGCGGTGGGTAATTAGAGAGTATTAGCCGGGGCCCTGCAATCCTGTAATTTCTCCGCGCGCTCCGGGTGTGTAGTAGGAGGTGAAGCGATGCCGGCTCATCTGTGAGTCAGACTCTCGGAAGTCCGGGTGGGGACGCAGGGGGCGGCAGAGGCCGCGGAGAACGGACTCCCGCCGCAGGTGGCGCCGGCGCCTTCCCTCAGCGAG
Source organism: Loris lydekkerianus (assembly GCA_963574355.1). Taxonomy (NCBI): domain Eukaryota; kingdom Metazoa; phylum Chordata; class Mammalia; order Primates; family Lorisidae; genus Loris; species Loris lydekkerianus. The sequence goes on along the minus strand of CAUYPK010009084.1, from coordinate 25,301 downwards.
TCACCTGCCGCGGCCAACAGTGGCGCGCAGCGGGGAGGGTGTGGCCTGTGTCTCTCCTGCCTCCGCCGAGCGCTCCGCCGCCCGCGAGCCCAGGGAGTGCGCGCAGCCCCGTGTCCTGCCCCTTATGCGCAGGTGGGCTGAAAACAAGTGAGGTAGATGCAATGGTCCTGGCAGAGACTTTCCAAGTCTCAAATGTCCCAGGAGGCAGAGAGTAGCGACAAACCTAGGACAGCAATAGAAAAAAAGTCAGAGACATGAGAAGAGAGTAAGAGGGGAGTGAGGCTGCTTTTCTCGCGGAGCGCAAATCAATTCTGGGGGAATGGGGAGGAGTCAGTGGGGGGCTGGAGCTGCGAGGGGAGTTTATTTATTAGCCAGATTAGCCAGTATTAATGGGGGAGCGGTGGTGGCCGGCGGCGGCGGGGACATAGCTGGCATAGCTGGCATAGCGGCAGGGCCTCCTGCGGAGCGAGACTCTGGAGGCTTCAAAGGGGCTTAAAGAGGCCGGTGGTGGCACTGCCACGGCCCCGCGGGGGAGGGCGTGGGCGCGGGCGGCGGGGGAGAAGGGGCCATTGTGCACGGAGGGATTAGGGATCTGGCCTGGAAGGAATTTTAAACTGCTGTGAGCTGGAGCCCCCGACACTTCTCCTGCCCCACCCCTGCCTTCTGAGCATGCGGCTGTGTTTACCTGCTATCCCAAGTCTGGGATGGAGGAGGTGCCCTTCGTCCTCCTTCAAACCGGAGACATTGAGGGTTGCCAGATTTGACAAATGAAAATACAAGACCTCCAGTTACATTGAGATTTTTTAGTGTAAGTATGTCCCAAATATGATATGGGATATACTTATGCTAAATACCATTCGTTGTTGATCTGTTCTATTTAACTGGACATCTTCTATTTTTTTCTGGTAAATCTAGAGGCACTGAAATGTCTTTAATCCGTGTTCAGAAACAGATTAGGGGCTCTCAAAAATGCAACGTGTCTCCCCCATTTGAGAGATCCCCGAGGGCTCGGGGTTCTGTTTCTGGGAGTTTCCTGAAACCAGATGCCAGAGTTTCATCCCTCAGAAGGGGGCTTTCAGGGGCAGTACATGTCTCCTCCGTCAGACTGGCAGCTTCCTGAGAAAACGGGCTAAATTTCCCTCATCCGACTAGATCCTGGGGTCAGGATCCTTGTCTCCTTCCCACTGTGGGGTTTGGAGTGTGTGTGTGTGTCTGAGGCATGATATGTGCGCTTCTGCGAGGGGGCAAATCTGTGCTCCACTCTCCACCCCCCACCCCCTGCCCCAGGCTGATGGAAGCTTCCTGCCCATAGGGGGCGCTGGGGGCCCAGAGGACTGGCCCACAGATAGATGGGTTCTGTTTCTTGGGATTCAAGGCTGAAGTCCTCTGGGGTTGATAATCTGGGAATTTGGGAAGTGGGGTTCCCATCTGAGAGGCTCCTGACCTGGTCCTGGCCCTTGCTCAGGCAGTCCAGGGCTGGGTATGCCAGGACCAGAGGCCAGCATTTGGGAAAAGCTCTAGTTACTGGGTACCCACCGTTTCTGCCAAGAAGGGACAGCATGGCCCTGGGTGCAGAATGACTTGCCCACTTCCTCAGAACCATTGCAGCCAAGCCCTGGGTTTCCAATGGCCTCACCAAACCTCACTGCCTACTGTTTGTGCTGTTCATTCTACCTGAACACCCTCTTTTCCTGTCTTTGAGGATGCTCCACCTTTAGCAAGGTAGGTTGCTAGTGCCTGGGGCTCTTCTGGTGAAAACACCTTCCATCCACTCTCTCCTTCCTCATCAACTTTGGCTACAGAGGGGCTTAAGGTGGAGGAAGGGAGAGAAGGGAAGCTGGAATGAGTATAGCAAAGGGGGAGCAAGAAGAGGAACCCTCTGCTATCCTCCCTCCCTGAAGCCCCTTTCCATCTCCCCTCATCCCCTCTGAACTCCTTTCCATTGAAGCTGAGGGAAGCCCCGGAGAAGCCCTTTCCCACGGTCACAGCCTCAACAAACCCTTACTCCTTTCTCCTTTGGCTACAGCCACCTCAGCCTCACCCTCGTCAGCCTCACCCTCTGCAGAGTGCAGGCCCACCCCTTCGCTGAAAGGCCCCCTCCTTGGGCCAGGGTGCCTGCTTCTGCCAGTGGCATCATCACCCCACTCCTCAGGCACCAGTCATCAGGTCGGCAATTAGCTACTTCCTCTCAGCTGCATGAGGCCACTGAACGTCACAGCCCCTCCCCCGGCCGGCAGTGGCGGCAGTGCTGGGGGGTGTCCCCCGCCCTTTGTAGTCAGTGCCAAGTCCTGGCTCGACCCTGCTTTCCTACAACCTACTGAGTTCTGGTGCAATGTGCCTCCTGTCTGGGGAGCTGAAAGCTGCACTGCTGCCTCCTCCCCAAGCCTGTGTCACCCCATCCCATTGGGTGAGGACACTCCTGCTGCCTGGGTGGGGTGATGCCTGCTTGAGGGCACTGGCAGTGTGGGCAGGGCTTGAGACTCAGGTGTCTCTGTCCCAGTCACAGGCAGTTTTCATCATGCCCTTACCTGGGGCCTAGGAATCTGAACTAAACATGGTGACAATTATCTGGAAAGGGAGGAGAAAAGAAGAGTAATTCTGCAGAACCCCAAGCATGCAGGGAGGCAGGCTCTTCATGAAAACTCACATGGGCTCACACACTTCTGTCTAGGCATACTCACAGATGCAACCTGTGCAATGTACGTCCCACGGCAGCTGCACCCAAGTGTCCCTGGTAAGGAAAAGCACTTGAAGGTGCACCCTCATGGCCAGACACCCCCTCTCCAGGTGTGTACATGCAGACCCACAAATACAGAGTACTCAAAAAGACAATAAGTTTCCTGCCACACCGAAATCATGACCAAGACCTCACAGAGGAAGCCAGGAGGATGGGAGGGAAAGAGAGACCACCCCAACATCCTTCATGGACCAGGGAATCTTCCTGGGGCAGGATGGGGGGAAGACTGCATGTCAAACGTGTATGTGGGGTGGGCCAGTAGGCCGTGTGAGAGCAGCGGTGGTCTGAGTCAGGGTTGGAGGTGGAGGATGTAGATTTCTGGAGATAGTTAAAAATTCCAACAAATGTGTATAATCCACAGCAGGTCACTTAACTCCTTGGAGCCTCAGTGATTGCTTCTATAAAATGGGAATAATGAGAACATCTGAACTTGGTTGTGAAGTTTAAATGAGGTAACCCAGCTCCGAGCAGGCTATAAGCCAACATCACTACTGGGGAAATGCTCCCAGTATCCTGTCACTTGGTGGTGGGTTTACCTAAGAATGTTGCCCTGGGGAGATAAGAGGCCCTCATCCTGGGACTTACCTGACTGACCACATGCTCACCCTAGTCTGTGGGTCCAGCCCCAGCCCAGTACGGTTCACAGGTTGAGAAGCATGACGGGGCATGGGGATTGTGATTGGGTGCTACTCTGGACTGGCCTAGGAGTGCGGTCAGTGAAGCCCTACTTGGTTGTTACAAAAAGTAGCTGAGCGCTAGTTTTTAGCTCTGGGATTGGATGAGTCAGCCAGTGCTTCCCTCCCTATCCAGGGAAATTGAGTGCAAGGACCTTGGGTGGAGGGGCCTTCTAGGAATATTCTTGGAAGGGAACCTGAAAATAGGCACTGCTGTAGGAAGCCACTGTCTGGGCCTACCAGCCTGCACCCCAGCTCAATACACACCCCTGTCCTTGTTTCTCAGAGCTGGCATCCACTAGCTAGTCTCCAGATTCATGAGGCAAGGCCCTGCCTGCTCACCAGGTAGGCCCCAAACACTTTCAACTTACTGCTACCACCTTTCTTGTCACCCTTCTCAATCTATCCAGCAGGGTCTCTAAGCATGGACACAGTAACACACACACACACACACACACACACACACACTCATATACATGCCCACAGTCACATAAGTACAACCAAGAACACCAGTGCAGACACATTCTCAAAAGTGCATGCATGTCACACATTTGGTACTCCCCTATGCTTATATACACTTAATGTACACCCACACAGACACTCATGCACACTGACTATCTCAAACACACAAACGCATAGTCATAATCACTGTTGTTGGTTGAACTGTTTACCTCCACCAAAGATAAGTTGGAGTCATAATCCCCCGAATCAGGGAATGTGACCTTAGTTGGAAATTGGGTCTTTACAGATATAATCAAGTTAAGATCAAATTTTACTGGATCAGGGTGGGCCCCAAATCCAATGTCTGGTATCCTTATAAGGAGAGAGACTTGGAGATAGAGACATGGAAACACCCAGAGAAAAAGGCTATAGGCCACGTGACAATGGAGGCAGAAATTAGAGTAACGAAGCTGCAAGCCAAGTAATGCCATGAATTGCTGGTGGCCATCAGAAAGTGAGAGATAAGGGTGCAACAGGTTCTCCCTCAGAGCCTCCAGGAGGAACAAACCCTGCCAACACCTTGATTTCAGACTTCTGTTCTCCTTACATGTTGTTTTAAGCTACTGAGTTCATGGTAATTTGTTATGGATGCCCTAGAAAACAAATATATACAGTCACACATATCCACAAACACACACTCCAGCTGCCTCCAAGGCTCAGTGATGAGGTGGGTGTGGGTCCTCTTGGGGGCTGCTCTGTCTCTTTCTTCCTCCCCTTGTGACTGGCCCAGTGGATAAAATAAAGCTCATGGCCCAGAGTAAGAACTCAGTAATTTTTAATTCCTCTTTTCTCTCCTAGAATTCTTAACCACACATGCCCCTCAAATTCTGATCTCAAGAATGGTTTGCCATGTTTATATGCATAAGAAACTTTATACAAGAACACTGTGCCTGCTTTAATTATAGTAAAAATTGGAAACAACCCAGATGTCCATTATCAGTAGAACAGGTAAATTGTGATATATCTACTCAATGGAATACTGCTCAGCAACGAAAAAGGAAGACCTAGCGTCACACAAGCAACGTGGATGAACCTCAAAGTCACAATGTTGAATAATATGAAGCAGACAGAAAAGAGCACACATCTTTCTATGATTCCATTTACATGAGGTTCCAATCGGGTAAAGCAGATCTATGTTGATAAAAGTCAGAACAATGTTTACATCTAGGGGATGGAATTGACTGGGAGGGGCCTGAGGGAACCTCCTGAAGTATTCTGTGCTCACTCTGGGTGGTGGTTACATGGGTGTATACATATGTAAAAGTTCCCTAAGCTGGGCCTTTAAGAATTGGGCAGTTGGATGCATAACTATGGCACCTCAATAAAAAGTAAATTTTAAAAACTAGGTACTCAGGAAGTCAGTGGCCAGAAGCCACTGGACAGTTTTTCTAGGGGTATTTTCACTTTGTGGCTGCACTCTCTGGGCCAGGGAAAGGCTTACTCCCCGAGACAGATGCATGTGGCCTCATCTGTCAGTGGAAGTAGGAGGGAATTCTGCTCTTTAGCTGTGACTGGCCTGGCAACAAACACATGAACACTTAAACCTCTTGCCAGCTTCCCATCTTCACTCACAGTTGCTGGTTGGAGTGGGTTCACCCCCAGGCGCCATGAAGCCAGGCCTGACGCTGTCCAGGGTCCCCAAGGTTGACAGACAGGAGTGGCAGGGGCAGGTGGGTAGTGAGAAGGACCTTGCTTCCTCCCGCATCCTCCATAGCTGGAGTGAACTGGCCTGGGGTGGGTGACTGCAGAGCTTGCTTTGTTCCTGTGCTGCACTATTTTTTGACTATAAATGTACAGCTTGAGCTACCTGGGAGGCCACAAGTGTCAGGGCAGCCAGACCCTGCAGATGTTGGTCTTTGGGGTCAGTGTGGGAGGTGCATGAGATCCCACTGCAATTGGCTTCCACAATTAGAGAAAAAGTATTGATTTCTTCTGCAGGAAAACCCCAATTGAAAAAGAAATAGCTTCCTTTTACTCAGCTTTTGTGATCTGACAGGAATGCCCAGATGTCCTTGAGGTATGTGGCAGTGTTGCCATTATACAGGCAAAAAAACAGAGCCTCTAAGAAGTTGAGTAAAAATGCCAATGTCACACAGAAAACTCAAGAGAGGGCAAGTGGCATGATGATTCTATCACACAGGGGCTCTCCCTCAGACTGGGGCTCCCCCAGGACAAGGCCGTGTCTCCCTTCAGATCAGGGCTCCTTGAGGATATAGTGGTGTCTCCCTTCAGATTGGGGCTCCCTGAAGACAGGGCCATGTCTCCCCTCAGATTGGGGCTCCTGAGGGCAGGGCTGTGTCCAACCCCACTGTAAGTCCTGTCCATAGCAGGAACTTAGAGCTGGCCTTGAACCTACCTTTCATAGCATTCTTATTGGTCTCCTAGAAGGGCTGATGGGGGGCTGCCTACCTGGCCACCCTGCTCTTTTTCACCCTGGCTGTCACCTCTAGGCCTAGCCTAGGGCTCTGCCCACAGGTGCCCCATAGGGTTGGGCTATGGTTCAGGGGTAGGGAGGGTGGTGGTGGGGACATGTGTACTAGAGGAAGCTGTCTCTTTGGCAGCTATACTGAGATCAATGAGTATCCCCAGGCCTTCCCTCCCTTCCTGACTAGCCCCCTGGTCAGGGCCACCCAGCTGAATAATGCCAGAGCCACATGGAGCAGATTGCTGGTTGGACCCTGCCTTTTCCCAGGAGAATGAGCTGGGAGCATATGTGGAGGGGGCAGAGCACAGGCACCCTGCAATGTCCAGGACTATGTGCTCCTTGCTCTGCCCACACCTTACCAGCAGAAGCTGGTCACGTGGATAGGGGCCAGGTGGCAGGTGTAATAGGAGATGACATCCTCTTCAGCCTGTGACCATATTAAGTTCTGTGCCCCAGCGTCTCCCCACCCCCACTACCAGGTCTTTCCCTCCTACCCCAAGGGATCCTCTCTGCAGGCTCTCCTCCCTCCTTCTCAGCCCTACTGTCTAATGAAAGGGGCAGGGGCCTAATGAGGTCAGAGCCAGCAGGTGAGGGAGCAAAGGCAGTAAATTTAGGCTTTGGGTGCTAATGAGTTGCAGAGGGAAGTGTCTGGGAGGGCCTTGGCTCCCCTCAGACTTTGTCGGCCCCCACAGCTGCCCACACATCACCTAGGTGCTCACAAAGGCACATGAAGACACGCTCACCAGTAGCTGAGACTTTCCAGACTAACCCTATATAGCTGTGCACCCCCAGGAGTTATTCTCACCCTTATAACCTTGTTCAGGAATTCCTGTGCACACACCCGTCAGTGCTTGGTTGCAAGTTTATGTACTCACATGCACACCCCCTCCCCCTGTTGGCTACGTCTCCTCAGCCCCCTGAGGAATCTATGGCCCTGGAGCTCTGGGGCAGGTGGGTGGAAAATGTAGTCTGGGAGCTGCAGAGCCTCTGCCTAGATCTAAGGGCTCACTGCCTGTTCTTGCCCACCCTTCAGCAGAACTTACTACCCCAGGAGCCCCCAGAAGCCCTGCCTACTCCCCAGATGAGGGCAGAGACAGGGTTTATTAATAAGCTTCTCCTGACTGGAAAGACATATGTAGAAGCCCCAACCTCAAGACAATCAGAGCAGAACTTTCCAGGAATGTCACCCAAAGCAAGCCTTCCTCTGACCCCAGGATTATTTTCTAGCCCTGACTTCATCCTTTTGGTGTGTGTGGCTCCTGCCAGGTTCCACTGCTCTGCCCAGCAGGCCTGCTGTCACCTGGCAGCTAACATCTACCTTGGCTGCTGCCCAGAGAAGGTCACAGCACATGGGTGGTAGGGCAAGGATTGGAACCGGTTTCTCGGCTGCCCGTCTCTACTCCCTCAAACTGAGGACGGCTGTGCTCACTCTGTGGGGTGTGCACAATGGCCTCTGCCTTCACCACTCACATGGACTCATGATGCTGCCGTGGCCCTTCATTCTGAGTGAGGAAGAAGTGGAAAACCACTCGCCCTGAAGGCAGAGAGGCTGGGCTAGTCGAATTTCTGCTGCTTCCTGGCCTTGTGGCCTTGGACAAGCTGGATGTGACTTGTTGCTTGTAAAACGAAGATAAATGCCTACCCAGAGGTAGTGGTGGGGGTTAAGAATGTGCGATTGTTGGTGTACACGGAAAGGGTCTATAAGGGATGTAAAGTAAGTGGTGTTTATGTTCTTGCCTCTGTTGCTAATTCTATTCCCATCTCCATCACCTCCACCATCGCACTATCATTGCTACTTCCTCCATCACTGATATCACTCCTGTTGCCATCAGCACCATCACACTGCTCCTTTATTGCAATACTTCCATCATGACTACCAGGTTACTATCATTCAATCATTTGAAGAACACTGATTCAACATTCATTATGTCCAGGTCATGGGAGTAGACCCAGGGCCCCATATCATTGGGAGTGGTCTACAATATTACTTCTGTAAGCCCTCCCACACAGCAACCCTTTCTTAGTCTACCCTTCACTACCCTACTTCTGGACACTGTGGCTCAATTCACCTGTCCCCTAATTAGTTGCTCTGTGTGAGTGTGCACGTGTGTATCTGTGTGTGTACATGTGCTCGTGCTTACAGTCAGCCTCCACCCAGATTTCCTACACATAGCTTAGTGGTTCTGGGTTCCAATCCTGGCTCCAACACTAGCTGTATGACCTTGTACAAGACACCTTCCCTCTTTGGGCCTCAGTTTTACCAACTGTAAATTGATTTAATGATAATATCATGTCTCGGGTTGGGCATGGTGGCTCACATCTGTAATCCTAGCCCTCTGGGAGGCTGAGGTGGGTGGATTGCTTGAGCTCAGAAGTTTGAGAGCAGCCTGAGCAAGAGTGAGACCCTGTCTCCACTAAAAATGGAAAAAAACTAGCTGGGTGTAGTGGTGGGTGCCTGTAGTCCCAGTTATTAGAGAGATGGAGGCAAGAGGATTGCTTGAGCCCAAGAGTTTGAGGTTGCTGTGAGCTATGATGCCAGGGCACACTAGCCTGGAGCAACAGTAAGACTCTGTCTCAGACAAACAAAAAACAATAATACCATGTCTCATAGAGTTATAGCAAGGATCCCTGATACATTGTATACATTGTATGGCTCAATAAACATTAACTATTGTTATTTTTGAGTATCATTATTAGCTCTTCTGCCAATGTTTGGCACAGGACTCTGTGTTGCCAGTGAGAAATGAATACGCTAATGGATACACTCTGACTTTCCAATATAAACATCTTGGGGAAGGGTTGAGCTTTCCAAGAAATGTCCTGTCCCCCTGCCTGCCTGTCTGAGCTCTCTGGGTAAAAGGTGGGCTGTGGTTGGGAAGGACCACGCAGGGAAGCCAGAGCCAGACAGCCGAGTTTGAAGCCTAACTTCACCAGCTGAACCAGTGAAGCAAGTTCCTTAACCACCTTGAGCCTCAGTTTCCTCATCGTAAAGTGGATCACTGTGCAGGTCTACTGTGAGGCTATCATCTCCGCTAGGCTTCTGGTTGATCTTGAATGCAAGCTCCACAGAGAGCTACGGTTGGGTCCCAGAGCCAGCATATCCTTCTGGGCCTCAACTCCCATGCAGACAATGGATGATCCCAGCAGAGCTTGCTTTTCAGAGACAGTGGGGAAGATGCCGAGTAATGAGAAGTGCTCAGAAAAGTAAAACATCCTGGAGAAGTTCCAGGGATAATATTAATAATGATTAACTCATGCCAGGCCCAGCTTGGCCTGGCCTCAGAAAATGCACTGAAGTCTGAGCCAGGCTCCTGGGGCACTACTGTGGGCCGAGACGGAGTACAGCCAAAGTGACCCCAACCACAGGCTCAGGGAAGCCCCTCTGTACTCAGACTTCCACATGTACCACAGCAGCCTCCGTGGAGCAGGATGGGCTGCTGGGACATAGTAGGAGGGGCTGGCCTATGAAGCCTACACGCTTTCCTGCGGTGCTTACTGCACACGTCCACACAGCTGCAGACACCCAAGGATTCCCTCCGCCCTCCTCCTATGGGGCGCCCTGGCCATGAACCCCCAGGGAATAAACAGGAGCAGCAGCCGGCTGACTAGTGTGTACTCCCAGCCCACACAATGTAAACTCTTGGGACATATTTATGTTGTGTGGGCCTGGCCTGGGTCCCCTGCCCAGCTTAGAGGGGTCACACCATGCCAAACATCACACGTGCAAGGCATCTGGATTCCTCTATGCAGTGGTGGTGGCAGGGCAGGGAAAAGCATAGGAGTTAACAGGGGATAGGGACAAGAGACAGCTGGAGCTGGGGACCAAAGGGAGGAGGCCAGAACTGTAGGAACGGCAAAGGGAAAAGGGGGAGCAAGTGTTACTTCTGAGTGTTCAGACTGTGCCCAGCTCCTAGAACTGCAGGCCAGAATCCTAGGAGGTCCCTGGCCAGCCCATTGACCGGGGCCACTCTGTGGTCTTCCTGGGCCAGTATTAACCCCAGACTGCAGGATCATGGGGCCTGGGCTCTGTCCAACCCACAACTGGCCTGAGAATTGGCCCCATTAGGCCTTTCTTTGGTTTACATCTTTACTACCCTCGACCAGGCACTGGAGTTTGAACCTGGATTTATGAACAAAGCATTTCTGCTGTAAAGAGCCATACCAGGCAGGACCCTGCCTGCGAGGGCAAAGTGACACCAGAGTCAACACTAGAACCCACAGCTTGGATCCTGGGTCAAGTTTCTTCCAACTGTGCCAGAAACAAGGTGGTGAAAGACTGGCCCTGACACCAAGGAGCCCCAGTCTGAGGGAAGACATGGCCCTGTCCTGGGGAGCCTGAATATGAGGGGAGATATGGCCTTGTCTTTAGGGGGCCCCAGACCACAGGAAATTACTGATTGGTTATACCACTGGGGAGGCAGGTGGAGCCAGAGGGCTTCATAGAGCTGAGGGAGGGGCTGGCAGCCCCTTTAGGAATGAGGAGTTGGGCAAGTGGTGGGCAGTTTTCAGTGGCCCTGGAGACTGGATCCATATTTCCATTCTGCCCTGATTAGGAAACAAGGCTCATCTCTGCTCCCCCTGCCTGCCCCCTGTGCCTGAGTAGGGCTGCCAACCTGGCCCTACCCACTCTGGCTGGGAGGGGCAGGAGGACCGTAACCGTGTGACAAGCATGCCACTGGGATCTGAGCACGTCTCAGGAATGACACCCAGAGAAGGCTATTTTAATCTTAGAAGTTGCCTGCTCCTCCTGCCCACCCCCAGAATAACCTGGCTTCTGCTGGAAACTGCAACATCGTGGGGTGCCACCAGCCTAATGAAATGCTCCAGCTCCGGCAACCCCGGTGCCCTCCCTGTGGACAGCCTCCTCTCCTCCGATTGGGCATCCCCACTGAGATTTGGAGCTCTCCAGTGCCAGGGCTGTGTTTTCTCCCTCACAATGGGGCTCCCTCGCGGCACAGACTCTGTCTCCCATGAAATTAGGATCTCCTGGAGTGTAAAGTTTGCCTCTCTCCACTCAGACGGAGAGGTCCTCAGAACTTCCTTGGAGCATGCTTCCCTGGAGAATTGGGGGCAGAGGGTGCCAAATGACCTTTACCCCCTTCCAGGCTGTGTTACCAAGGATGATGCCTTTTTGTGTGGAGAAAACAGATCTCCTGCCCCCTGTGGCCACAAGTGCATCTTGCTGGTGGGCTCACGTGGGGCCTGGGCTGTGCCTGGCAGTGCCAGGCTGCCCTGCTGCTGACCACATGGCCCCCAACAGGAGGTTCACATGTCTCAGCACCAGCCAGCCACCTGCTGCCTCCTGCCTCCAAAAATAGGAAAGGGCTGGCCTTCTCCTGTTACCAGCCACATGCCCTACTGCCCTTGTCCTCGGGAAGGGGCCCTCACACCTCCCTGCCCTGCTCTTTTGAGAAGGGTGCCAAGGGGGTTCCCCTCCTTCTCTGCCTATCCTCAAAGGTGGTTATTGGGCATGGCCAAAGGCAGTTACTCTGTTCTCTGCACTGAGAAGAGGCCCACTAGCTGCAGGGTTCTTGTAAGGAACCAGTGCCAATTGGTCCCTTGAAGAAGGGTCCTGCTCCCCCAAAGTGTCCCCCTGTTACAGCATCCAACACAACCTGTGTCATGGAGTAGGGGCTGGCACTATGACTGCTTACTGAGAGCTGAGAAATTGAGATTCTGAGTTTGAGAAGATACCCATCTCTCCCCCACCCCACAGCTTCCCTCCATTTCACAAACAATCATTTTTATTTGATAATTGAGCATTTCCCATGTGGGAGGTACTGTGTTAGGGCTTCGTATCTATTACTATGTTTAAGTCTCATAACTCCCTGTTGAGAGGCATATAGTTGTGCCACGTAAATGGAAGAAGGAATGAGGCCCAGAGAGGTTAAGTGACTTGCCTAAGGGCACATAGCAAAGAAATAGAGACTTGGTATTCAAACCCAGGTTAGAACAGTGGTTGTCTTTTTTCTTTTCTTTCTTCCCCCCCCCTTTTTTTTTTACTTTTAATTTTGATAATTCTAAATGTCCAGACAAATAGAGAGAATAATAGAATGAACCTGAAAGTACCTGTTATCGAGATAGGACAATTTCATTTTGCTGAAATATTTTAAACTGGATTAGAGACATTCTAATCTAACATATCACCCCTAATCACTTCAGAATACATCTCTAAAACCTGAACCATACTTTCTACATGAACTAGCGTGCCATTCTTACACTGAACAAGGCAATTTCTTACTGTCATCTAATGCACAGCTCAGTTCAATGCCCCTAAATTGTCCTCTAGATTCTTGTCACTCTACCACCCTGTCATTGAGGGGTGGGAAGATGGGGTTTGGGAGAGGTCTTTGCCAGCCTCTGTGCCTCAGTTTCCTGTGGAGACACAGCCTCTTGACAGAAGAATGCCAGGGACTGAAGGGACTGTGATCTATGGTAGAAGCTGTGGGGGAGGTGCAGGGAGGCCTCATCTCCTGGGGTGGGGACCATGGAATGAAGTGGGTCCTGAGGGACCAGAGAAGGATTATGAGCTGGCAGCAGGGAGCCTCAGCAGGGGTTCTCATGCACTGGCTTTCCTGCCAGGGTATGTACAGATGGTCCCAACCCAGTGGATCCTTGTGCCCAATAGCCCCTACTTCACAGGGTCCCCTCTACTCTCAGGGCCCACAGACCAAACAGGCCACTGACCTGCCTCAGCCAAAACAGGAGCTGGGGGAAATCAGCTTATCAAGCCTCCCCTACTCCCTCACCCCATGGGCCTGCCTTCGAGCCACTTTCAGTGTCTGGGGTAAGGGAAGGGGCTCATAGAACATGATGAGGCCACTCCCAGGGGTCGCTCCTGAATGGAGAGGAATGCTATTGAGTTTGGGGCCCCACAGGTGACAACAAAGGGATCTGCCAGCTAGTGGTCAGTTAGGTCAGGGATCTGTAAGCTCCCTTCCTTCCTGTTCCATGTCTGTTCTATCCTCAGTCCTTGGGGTGAGTTGGAAGGACCCTGATCTAAGTCAGGAGATAGCTCAAGTAACTTCTTGGTCATCACTCCCTGGGGGGGGATTGAGGTATTGAAGGTCAAGTCAGACCCATCTTGAAGGGGCAGGTCTGGGTCTCCCTGCTCAGACTGGTGGCTGCCAAAGGACTGAGGGTGTATCTTCCCTATTGGAGTAGGGTTTTCCAGAAGGCAGGGGCTTTGTCTTTCTCCATCAAACTGTGGCTCCATGAGGGTAGGGTGTGTCTCTCTTCAGACTGGGGCTCCTTGAGGACAGGGTCATGTCTCCCGCAGACTGGGACCCCCTGAGGACAGGGTCATATCTCCCTCAGACTGGGGCTCCCTGGGGATAGGGTCACGTCTTCCCCAGACTGGGGCTCCCTGAGGACAGGGTGATGTCACTGCTCTTAGGGGCCCAGGCTGAGTGTGGCTGTGGTGAGAGTGCAGCCCAATCTGATGACTCCACGTCCTCATTGCTTCAAATTCTGGGGCAGGACTGGGAAGAGAATGACTTGGCTTCCTCCCACTGGATGGAGAGAGGCAGTGAGACAATATGCAGTATGGGTAGAGCCCACTGCTTCTTCTAAAGGTTTTGAGGATGGAGGTAGAAGAAGAAGAAATGGTCTTCTCCTCGGTTCCTCCTTCCTTCTCTGGAACACCTCATCTAGCCTCCTATGAGACACTCCTAGGCTGTGAGGGCTTGTAAGTGGGGCCTGAGGAATTAGAAGTTGGGTCCCTAGGGGGCCTCCATGAGCTCCTGAGGGAGCTTCTTCCACTGTGCCCCCTAGGATGGGCTATGCAGAAGCAGGAGGAGGAGCTTCCCCTAGCATGTAGGTGGGGGCAACGGGAGAGGCGAGGACAAACTCCAGCTAAAACGTGGACCACGCTGCCAGATAAGGGGAGGATGACATGATAGGAAAAGAGCTTTCACAGGTCCTGCCAGGCCTAAAGATCCAAGGCCACTGACCACAGCCCTAAACTAAGGGAGGACACGGCCCTGTCCTTAGTGCACCCACAGTCAGTAGGAGATTTTCTGTCATCCTACAGCCACTATCAAAGCAACATTGAGAGTGAGGAGAGGAGGAGGACTAATGGCGGAGGGCCCCCACATCAGCCTAAGTTCTGACAGACTTCTGCCTCGTCAAGGCAGGGTGAAGTGAATTCCTGCTCTGACTCTTCGAGGCTTATATTTAACACACGGAGCTTATATCAGAAATGCCCCATGGTCCTTTTTACCTCTTGAAGTTTTTATGTGGAAAAGCTGAGCCCTGTGTCTGGCATATCCAAGAGCTTGTCACCAACAGCCATTTGACTATTCAGAGCCTTCTGCCATCCATTGTATCAGATAACTCTTAACACCACATGCCATGATGCATCCCCGTTTTATAGATGAGGAAACTGAGACTCAAAAACTTGGGTGGATGCCGGAAGCCCACGGCTGCAGAGAGACAGAAGTCTATTTCTACTTGGTTTCAAAGTGTGCCTTTTGCTCAGGATTACAGCTTGGGAGGGATGGCTGTTCTATTCACATGAGGACACAGCTCTATCCAGTCCCCAATACCTCAATACCTCAACTTATATAGGGCCCAGGAGTGAAAATCCACTATGGAGGTTTGGCTTTGAGGTTTCTGTAGGTCTAAGACTCAGAGCCTTTGGGGAAGTTCCCCATGGATAGTTGGAGGAGACCTCATGGAGAAGTGTGGGGCAGCGTAGGAGTAGGGAAGAAAGGAAACTTTACTGCCACAATCATGCAGAGGGACGGGACCTCCCGGAGGAACAAGAGAAATAATCTCAGCAAATAACACAGGCTCTCAAAACCACAGCAGGTCCTGGAAAACCTGAGAAGTTCTGCAAACACTGATAGACTCTGAATGTGTTGACAGGCCCCAGAATTACCATGAGGACAACTGTGGAGGGGAGAGCTCTAGGCTCTGGAGGCACTCACCTTAGACATCAAGGCAGGTGCTTGGTCCCAGTAACGGCTCTGCTTCATGAGGGAATCCTGGGGGAAGGGCCTCAGCCTTTCCCCTCCTCTCACAGTTCTCCCAAGTGCCTTCTCTGCCTGGTGCCCTCCTCCTTAGCAGGCTGCAGAGGAATCAAGGCAGGAGGCTCTGACTGGAAGACACCACAGAGGATACCATGGGAAGCAGGGTCCCCCGGGAGGCAGAAGCCTGGCCAGCTAGGGGATTGGGTAGGTCATTCTGGTTACAGGTAGCCATGGGGGAGCTGGAAGCTCCACTTGCCCCAGCTCATGGGCCACTCTGAGCCCCAGAACATCTTAGTGCCTGTGCTTAGCCTTGGGAGCAGGGGAGGGAGTAGTGGGAGCAGCAAACTTTTCCTAATGGAAAATGATGAAATATTCCGGAAAGCCAACTTTCCCAGGCTCTGGTGGGTCTAGCTGATGAGGGGAAACTTGAGCCCTGTGGGCAGGCAGGGGGTCCAGTGGCAGAGGATCGGAGGCGCCTCTCTACCAGAGTCCTGGGAAGCTACTCCAGAGCCACGGAGGGCCTGCTGTCGTGGGTTGCCATGGTGGGCCGGGTGTGGGGGCTGAGTTACACCTCAGCCCATGGCCCCATGTAGTTCATGTCCAACCCAGCAGCCAGGGTGATGCTGCAACAAAGTCGGTTCCTGTTTCACCTGAGCTCCCAGTCCCTCATGATCAAGGGCAAAGACTAAGCATGCCCTGTAAGGTCCCATGTGATCCCACCCTACTACTACCCTGCCCCTTGCTCACTCTGCTCCCGCCTCCCATTCCTCCCACTGCTGGGCACAGCCCTGCTCAGGGCCTTTGTACTACCTGTTCCCTCTGCCTGGATGCTCTTCCCTCAACAGCTACATGGCTCAGCCCCTCACGTCCTTGAGGAAGGGGGTTTGAATATCACCTTCTCAGGAAGCCTTTCCTGACCACCCTATTTCATGCTGCACCTGCCCTCCCCCCTCTACCCCCAGTCCCTCTCTTCTATATTACCCTGCTTTATTTTTCTCTAGATCTTTTTGGTGTCTTAATACATTTGAAGTAGGTTGAGTGGTGGGCTCCCAAAATATATGGCCATGTTCTAACTCCTGGAACCTGTGAATATGACTGTAGTGGGTTGAATAGTGTCTACCCCAAAACTTCATGTCCACCTGAAAACTCAGAATGTGACCTTATTTGGAAACAGAGTCTTTGCAGATGTAATTAAGTATCTCAATATGAGATCATTCTTGATTTAGGATGGGCCCTAAATCCAGTGACATGTGCCCTTAATAGAGGATGAGAAGACACAGAGAGACAGAAGGAAGGAGGCTGCCTGAGGGACAGAGGCAGATTACAGTGATGGAGACACAGTGAAGGAATGTCACAGATTGCCAGGAGTCCCAGCCTTTGGAGGGAGCATGCCTCTGCTCACACTGTGGGACTTCAGAACTGTGAAAGAATAAATTTCTGTTGTTTTAAGGCATCAAGTATACGGTAATTTGTCAGGGCAACCACAGGAACCTAATACAACACTCTATAATTTACTTATTTGTTTTCTTTGTTTTCTATTAACACCTACTCGTCTGGACCTAAGCTCCAAGAGGTCAGGGATTTTTGTTTGTTTTGCTCTCTGGGGATACTTATATCCCCAGGAACTAGAACAGTGCGTGACATCTCACAGGTGGTGTATAAATATGTATGTGCCAAGGCTGAGTGAAAAGTTAAATGAAAGCAGAGGGGGGTCCTCAGGGAACAGACTTGGCCGCCCGGCATCTGGGCCTTGAACTGCAGCTCAATGTGGTGGGAACTCAGCACTTCGCTGGGGGGCCACCATGGAGAAGAGGAGAAGAAAAACAGCCCTCCAAGACAGGCGGCCTCAGCTCCGCCCACAATGAACTCAGTAGAACCTGCCCTCTCCCTATGTTCAGCCTCTGCTCAAGCCTGGCTCTAGCTGGAGCCTTTGTGGGATGGGCCTCTGCATGCAGCGGGGTTCATATCCCACAGCCAAGGGACCACCCCTAGACCAATTTCAGATACCTCAACAGTTGGTACAAAGAGGGACCCAACTCCTTTCTGCCTCCATGTATGGCTCTGACCCCAGGCCTACAAGGTCACTGTGAGCAGAGGACAGGGGAAGGTTGGGGTTTGGGAACTGACAGCAGAGAGCCCCGGGGGCAGAGGTAGGGATCTATCCATCTCCAAGTCCCCAGGTCTCTGTCAGGCAATCTGGCTGTTATGACTTTCCTGAGACGGATGAAGTCAGGCTCCGCCACGGTGGATGAAAGATAACTGGAGAGTGTTTGCCGTTCTAACATAAGGAACTTATTTTCCCTCCCTTTTAATATGGCTTGGCTTTGTGACTTGCTTTGACTGAAAAAATGCAGTGATGCTATGCCAGTTCTAGGTTCAGTCCTTGAGAGGCCTTGCTGATTTCCCTCCTTCCCTCTCCCTCTGCCCCTAGGCCAGCTGCCATGCTGTAAGGAAGTGCAGGCTTCTCTCCAGGAGAGAGAGGCCCTGGGGATCAGGCACCAAGCAGAGGATGACAGAAGCCTCGGAGCTGTCAGCAAGGCCAACCATCTCAACGCATCTGAGTAAGTGGCCTAATCCCAGGTGAGACTTGCAGAATAACCAAGACAGCTGCTAGAATTGTGAGAAATTAATAAACCACTGTTTTAAGGCACTATGTTTGGGAGTGGTTTGATTTGTAGTCATAGCTTGGAGGGCTGTACCTTGGAGGCCTTGAGACTCCAACATGGTAGGATTTTGGAGAGCTTTGCTAGAGGCTGACTCCCTAGAAGGCACAAAGGGACACACACCTCAGACTCCACAGGCACAGGATCTTCAGCTAGAAGGATTTGCCAGTTCTGGTATTTTGACATCCAGGAAGACCAGGCCTAGCTCTTTCTCTGCTCCTGTCCCCTCACTTCCCATCAGAAAGTTTTCCTCACAACTCTCCAGCCTCCAACAACCTTCCACTCCAGCCCAGGCCTCCAGAGGATAGGGGCAGAGCCAGCAAAGGTGTCAGGCTGGATGGCAGTCCTCTCTCTCTCTCTGTGCCCCCTGCCATAGCCAGCTGGCTGGAGAGGCTGCTGATGAAATGTCCTGTCCAGAGATATGAGGAGGTGCCATGACAACTGAGGGTCAGCCAGTTCTGGTCAATAGCCATGGGGGGTGGAGTGGGCAGGGGATGCCTGTGTCCTGCTCTGGAATGGTTTGGTGCTCAGCTACTGCAGGGGACAGAAAAGGCTATGAGGCCTTCTGGAGAGGATAATACTAATTCAACCCCCATTGCAGAGGACAATGGCCTTCCCCAAGCCTGCTGGCTCTGTGTTCTTGTGGCCTGGGCTGTGGCTCCTTGTGGCTCCTTCTGAAGGAGTGAGGAGGCCAGGCAGTGTGGGCCTGAGTCTGATCCTTTGATGCCATGTTCATCTCTGTTGTTCTGGTAACTGGACTAGGGGCACACAGGGCAGGGGCATGCAGGTCCTCAAGGGAGGAGGAATGTTTCACCAGAGCCCGGGCAGTGGCAGACATCACCCTGGGGTCCCTTTGCACCCAGTTGCAGTATTTCCTAAGAACCACTGTACCCAACCTGTCCATGAGTGGGAGCTCTGGGGCTACACAAGCCCCTAGCCTGCCTAAGTTACATCTAGAGATAAAGTCCCCTTGGCTCCTTCTGGGGTTCATAGGTCTTGGGACATTGCTATGAATATCAGAAAACAGCTCTGACCTCCCCCACAGGGGATCCTTCCATCACTTCCTTCCCCACCCTGAGCCCACCAGGGCACTGTGACTATGGGGAAGGCAGGCAGGGACAGTGAGTGCCTCTGAGAGGTGTCTTATGAGTCTTCCTGCCTCCAGGGCATGTGTGTCCTGGCTGAGGATTTCCTTTCTGCCTGGTGGAGGGGTGGGCATTTCACAGGTCAGGATCTGCCCAGTGCCCTCCCTCAGGTCTACCCCTGGGGCTGACCTCACTCTGCCTGGGTCCAGATCCCCAAGCCCAGCTCAGTGGGGAATTTTCCATGTGACCTGGAGCAGGTCTCTACCCTCCTTCCACTTCCTCCGGTCTAGGTGTCCCAGCTCTGCCACCCTGGGATCCTCTGCTGGTACTCTTTGGATGAGTTATGGAAACTCTATGAGCCTGTGTGTCCTTATCCATCAAGTGGGAATCATTATACCCACCTTGGAGGGCAGGATTAAATGAGGAGGTGGGAAGAAGGAATGGAGGGAGCATCTAAGGCCCTGAGAAGAGAGAGGGAACCCACAGCTGAGAAAGGACCAGACCTGCTGAGGCCTCAAGCGAAGAGCTGCTTGTGTGTCTGTGCTGCACCTCGTATGCTGTTCTGTGCACCAACACTGGGCCCACGTGAGGTGTGTGTCCGGCACACATGTGACATGGAGACGCTGGACACAGCAGGAAGGTGGTGCCAACGACCTGGGTAAACATCCTTTCTCCGCTACAGCATGAACATGGATGGTCCTCCCTTGTACGGTGGACAATGGCTACTTGTGTGAGAAAGAAGGAAAAGTGGCTACTTGTAATTGCTGATTTGGGCTGGGTCCCAAACAGGCTTGGAAAAGGCCGAGTAACAGGAGGCCTGGGGAGTCAGTGCCAATATCTGGGGTGGGTGGGCAGGCGAGAGGACACTGGGGCGCAGCCCAGGAAGAAAGTTGAGACACTGAGCAGGGAGGAAGCAAGAGGAACCCAAATAAGCTGCTTGAGAAATAAATAAAACGAGGCTGGCTGGGCAGGGGGGAACAAATGTGTGTAAAGAGAGGCCTCAGTGGGGCTGGGAGCAGGGGGCTCTTCAGGGAGGGGTCTGGCTGCAGTTCCAGGTAAAATGGGTTTTGCTTTCTATAAGACCCAGGCCCCCTGGCTAGGGACACACTTAAAGAGAGAAGCCAGACTGGTCCTGGAGCTGGACAAAGCTAGAGAGCTCTGAAACCTTGCTGTGTGCTCAGAATAAGCCCACTTCACAATGACATCCAACCTCTGAGATTTCTCTGGCTCTAGAAATGTATTTTTCATATCCTGAAAAGCTGACTCTGCACAGTGCTACTGGTGCTGCTGATGGCTTAGTGAAGGCACAAAGATGAGGGCCTGTACTGGACACTGGTCCCAATTCCTCTGTGCCCACCACTTTCTCTGCTTCAGTGGCCATCTCCATGCTGCAAGCTTTCTGCAAAGGTGCAATCAGGTGGCAACTTGCCTTGGCCTAGAACTTCCTACTTCCTGTCAAAGACTTCTATGATGTTCTGTGGGTGGACACCTGTGGGACTGCTCAGCACTCAGGTGGGTGCACCCCAGAGTGAGGCCCTATGGGAGGTACAGAGGCAAGTTGATAGATTTTTGCCCTCCGGGAGAG
Source organism: Loris lydekkerianus (assembly GCA_963574355.1). Taxonomy (NCBI): domain Eukaryota; kingdom Metazoa; phylum Chordata; class Mammalia; order Primates; family Lorisidae; genus Loris; species Loris lydekkerianus. The sequence goes on along the minus strand of CAUYPK010009084.1, from coordinate 4,659 downwards.
TTCTGAGACATACTTCACAGGCTCTTACATACATAGGTCCCTGTGGAATCAACCCTAGGCACTCCCAGGCAGGGGTGGCCAACTCAATAACATCCTTGTATTGGTCGATCCCCTCCCTGTGCTCTCCTTCCCCCATCCTCATCCCTCGCTCCTGTTCCTGGGATCACTGTCTAAATCAGCTACCTGCACCAGAGACCAAAGCCCATTGGTTCCACTTATAGGGGAAACCAGGCTAAGACAGAGGCCCGTGTTCTGAAAGCGTCCAGTTTGTTTTGTTTTGTTTTGCTTTGTTTTGAGGAAGGGTCCTTCTCTGTTGCCTAGGCTAGAGTGTAGTTGTTAGGTAATTGCCCCAGGGAAAGCCCCTCCCCCAGAAAAGTCCCTTCCTGCTTTCTACAGACCACGATTAGCTGTCTCACTCTTAAAGTTACAGCTACCTGCTGAAAATTTCAAACTTATGGCCTGCCCCTAGCAGCTCTTACGGCCAGAGCAGTAACTCCTTATTGGCTATTCTACCATCCTGTCACCATTCTAAGATTTCCCCTAACTGAACCTATATAGCTCTCTCTCTTGCACGGGTGCTCTCTCTCTCTCCCCTCCTCTCTTGCCCTCTCTCCTCTCTCTCTCTGTCTTCCCCTCTCTGCTCTCTCTCTCTCTTTTCTCTCTCTGTATTCTCCCCCCTCCCCTCTTCTTTTCTCTCTTCCTTAGTGCTGCTCTGCAGCATCCCTCCCTCACCAATAAAAACCTTTTGTACAAGTCTTGGTGGTCTGTGAGATCTCTGCCGGTAGAGTGGGCCTCCTTTCATCTGGTGTCAGAAGTGGGATGTAATTAGAGAACGCTCCCAAGGGTAGCTTCTACCCCTTCCATGGGGTTTTAGCTCCTGCAGAGCTCCCCTACCACCACCCCCTGCACTCCCAGCACTCACCACTGCATCGGCTTGTGTCCATCTGCCAAGGCGCTCTAACCAGCAGCCAACATCAGCCTCATCCAGACTTGGTGAGTACCCCTACAGGAGTGAGTTTTCCCTAATCGTTGGCTGGGTTGCTTGCATTCCTGGCGATTCACCCATTTCTCAAGGCTTCAGTTCCCTATTCCCATTGACCTTGTGTGGCTTAGCACAGAGCTTCCATGCCTTCACACGAAAATTCCTGGTGCCAGGTCTCAAGCCCCTCTCGGCCCTAAGGGTCAAACACTGATCTAGGTGGGTGACAACCTGTCCTAGACTGTGTTCTTGTCTTCATGGCCAGTAACAAAGTAGCGAAGATGTTTACCCTTTGTCCTGGTCCTGGTGTGATTCTGCTCACGCTTTATTCCTGCAACGAATTGCCATGGATGCAAGCCATTCTATCCCACCTAACTCCCCCTTGGGGTGCTTATTACACCACCTTGTAGAATTAAGAAACTCTCTACCCAGGTTTAACCGCTTTATTTAATTTTCTTTAATTCAACACCTATATAAGTATTGTAAGCACCTTGGCAAATGGAGTGAGGTCCCTTACGTTCAGGGCTTCTCATATCTTAGAATCAAGCCTAATTTATGTTCAGATGATTCCAAAATTCTTGTAACAAAGGGCTCTCCTACTCTCTATCTCCCTAAACCAAACCTATTAGACCCGACAAATAAACCTCCGCCATGCAGGCGAGTGGCCACTGGTACCAAAACTGGAGTAATTCTTGTTCCGGCCCCGCCATATTCAACTCCTCCCTCAACGACACAGTTGCCTCCACCCTCTGTCCCTCCTACTTCCCCGTCAACTAATCTGACCTTGTCTCCTAATAGCAGTGGCATGATCACTGCTCACTGCAACCTGAAACCCTTGGGCTCAAGTGATCCTCCTGCCTTAGCCTCTTGAGTATATGACTAGAAGTGTGAACCACCATGCCTGGCTAATTTTTTTATTTTTACGTTTTTTGTAGAGATAAAGTCTCACTGTGTTGCTCAGACTGGTAGAAGAATATTATTTTAAAGTGCAGATCTAGACTGGGCCCATCCCTGCACAGAAATCCACAGCGATGAACTGGTATTTGTGTGAGCACCTCCCCAGACCCTGAGGCTTGAGTGTGTACCTCAAGCCTGGTGCTCCAAATAGCTTGCACATGTTACACCAGTAGCTAATGTAAGAACATCCCCTCTCCCAGGAGCCCTGCCTGGCCTTGCCCAGCCCCTGGTGCATGAGGCCACAAGGCAGGCCATCTCATTTTTCCTGCATGTAGCACCAGCTCAGAGCCTGTCCTGCTCCAGGCTCTTGTAGGAGTTAAGAGTGCACCCCAGACAGGTTGTCTGAGTATAAAAAGAAAACCATAGGCTCAGGCACCTGTTAAGACCTCGCCCCACAGAAAATTTCTTGCTAACCTATCATAAACAAAGACATGCAAACTATACCTACGTCTAGCACCTAAAGCTAAAGCCTATAGATTCCACACTAATAAAGAATTACTCTGTCTTCACAGGTAACAGAACAGGAGAAAAGATGGAATCAGGCATTCTTCCTCTTTCTACCTTCCTAGGCACATTACACAATTGATGCTTCCTTCACTTCCTTATTGTATGTAAAATATAGGTTTCTTTGGCCTTATAAGAATGTAGCCACCACCTCAGCAGCTGCCACTGCCCGCCCTCTGCCTTTTTCCTTCTTTCTCTATGCCTTTAAAATGTTGAAGCTTCCAAGCTCCTCTTTGGAAAAAATAATGAGCCATAGCTTTTCTGCAGTTCCTGTTTTTTCCTGGGCATATCCTTAAAATCTTGGCTTAATAAACTTCTGCTGATTGAGATCTTTGCCTCAGTGACTCATTTGGGTTGACATGAGACAGTCCTGCTTCCCTCTTTTGATCCTGGGGATGGCAGCAGGGCCTGTGAGGGGGAACCTGGGCCCAGTTAGCACATAGCACATAGCACATAGTTAGCACATAGCCAGGACCTGGGAACATAGGGAGGGGAGCTGGATTGCTTTGAGACCCTGGTTCTGACCCTACTACAGGCGTAGCCATGTGTTCTGACCTTTGGGGTCCGAGGAAGCGCCATTCCCAGCCTCCTTTTCCGAGGCCTGCATTTCCTGCACGTTTTCACCTTCAGCTTCACCATCTTCATCCTAACTCCTATCACTGATAACTTGCCCTACATGTTCCCCCAAACCCTGAACTTTTCCAGATGTGTGGCGTGAATGAGAGGGGAGGAAAGAGGACATGGTATAAGGGAAGCCCTGCCTGGAAGATACACAGGGCAGGGGTGGGGGGCAGATCTGGGCTAAAACCTTCTGTAGAGCCACCGGCACCCAGAGGGAGGGCCTCAGAGATGAATGAGCTGAGCCCTCCTGCTGATGTGAGGCTCATTCTTTCCCTAGCAGGGCATCCTTGTATCCATTTGCAGAAATCTGGAGTGAGGGAGGACCTTGGAACACCCCACCCTACCCCCATCCAGTCCCCTGGCATAGTGCTTCTGGAGATTATAGGGACAACGGCTGACCCCTAGAGGTTTAGAAGACCACAGTGTCTGTGATGTGATAGGCAATTGTAGGTGTCAACTTGGCTGGATTTAGGAATTCCTACATATATGGTAAAGCATTATTTTAGGGGTATGTTTGTGAGGGTGTTTCCAAAGGTACGGACAAGGTGGGGAGGATCCACCCTCAGTGTGGGTGGACACCACCCAATCTGCTGGGGGCCTAGAGAGAACAAAAACAGAGAAAAGATGAATGTGTTGCTCTATCTGCTGGAACCGGGACACACTCTTCCTCTCCCATCCTTGGACAGCAACTCCATATTCCCCAGTTTTGGACTCCAGGACTCACACCAACGGCTCCCTTAGGCTCTCAGGCCTTTAGCCTCAGATTGAGAGCCACACATCAGCTCCCGTGGCTCTGAGGCTTCAGACTTGGACCCAGCCAGGCTACCAGCTTCCCAGGGTCTCCAGCCTGCAGACAGCATGTCCTGGGACTTCTCAGCCTCCGTAATCATGTGAGCCAATCCCCCTAATAAATTCTCTCCCATCTCTCTCTCTCTCTGACTCTTGCTCTCTCTCCATGTACATATATACATACACACACAGAGGGTGCCAAAAGGTATACAATTTAAGAAAGGAAAAAACTGTATTAAAATTGTAAAACTTAACATATACTGATAACATTTGTTATCTTGTATGTTGCATCTTATATCTCTTGTAATTGCAGAAGTCAAACTTGAGTATTACAATTTTTTTTTTTTTTACATTTTCTTTATTTTATTTTTTATTATAGATAAAAACATGCACCATAGATGTGGCCCAACCCATTACCCTCCCTCCACCCAAACAACCCCCCTTCCTTCCCCTTCCTTGGTCCTTTCCCCATGGTCTTGTGGTATAGTTGGGGTATAGCCTTCATGTGAAAGCTATAGTTTAGCTTCATAATAGGGCTGAGTACATTGGATACTTTTTCTTCCATTCCTGGGATACTCTGCTAAGGAGAATATGTTCCAGCTCCATCCATGTAAACATGAAAGAGGCAAAGTCTCCATCTTTCTTTAAGGCTGCATAGTATTCCATGGTATACATGTACCACAATTTGCTAGTCCATTCGTGGGTTGATGGGCACTCGGGCTTCTTCCATGACTTACCAATTATGAATTGGGCTGCAATAAACATTCTGGTACAGATGTCTTTGTTATATTGTGACTTTTGGTCTTCTG
>CAUYPK010009083.1:15000-24083 GCA_963574355.1 Loris lydekkerianus | reverse complement strand
ACTTTATTAAAGTTGCCATTGAATACTATGGGTTAATGTGGTATATTAATGGTATACAGTATATCAAACAATCATGTATTGTAAATGTAATCATGTATTTAAATGTATAAAAAAAATTAAGTTTACCGTAATAAAAAAACTGTTACCGTAGTTACACAAACACTTCCTCTTACACGGCCACTACATGTTTTCTGCACTTTATTTAAAGTTTTAAAGTTGTTGCTAGTTTACAGTTTTTCTTTAGCAATAAATATTGAAAAGCATTTAACCTACTGATTCCTCAATTATTGTAATTGTTTTGGGTACATATTTTTATTTTTTGAAATTTACCAGTGGCTGCTGCATTTTCCACCTTGACTTATACTCAAGTCACTAAGTTTTCCCAGTTTTTAGGGTAAAATTAAGGGGGTCGGCTTATACTCGGGTTGGCTTATATTCGAGTATATGCGGTAATATTCTCAGTTCTCAGTATTTTCCTATGTAAAATGAGGATAAACATGACCATCAGTGCCATAAGCTTAATTAGATTTATTAAGGCACAATGTTGTTTAATTTTTTAATGTAAAGAAAGTAAATTTAAATGTCCGTAACAGTTATTTATATCAACTTTTTAGATAATTACAGAATGAATAAACAGCCACTGTTTTAAAATAACGAAATCATCAAACCTTTTGTATTTAGGACTGGCAATAAATAAAATCTCTAGTTTGCAAAACTGGTACCTGGAGGGAATGTGAATTAGACAAGTCACTATCTTTAGCTTTTTACATTTCATGACCTGATGGACCAGACTGTTTCTTACCCATGATTGGCTGCAAAAACAAAATAAAGCTGATCCCATAAAATTATTCTTAACAGTAAGTTTGTTTACATTTTAGAATCAAAGGACTCAGGGTCTATGGTCATGAATATGGACAAATGTAACATCTGTGCAACAATGAAAATTGTACAAACACTGAGTTTTGTAAAAACTTCATTTGAAAAGAAGCCCAAATATGAATTTTCCTACTTTAGGCTTGATTTTGAGGGAGTGCATTGCCCATCTTCAAAAGAATCAGTGGCTCATTTATGAGTTAGGTATATGGTGTCATCATAGAGCAAACATTGCTGGCTGGACAGTTAAGGAGCTTAAGTTTCTGAAAAAAAAAAAAAATTCCTTTGCATCAGGAAAGCATACCCAATATCATTGAGTCATAACTTTGTATGCATTCCTTAGCATCTCTGTACAGATTTCCCCTGGAAGCAGACTCCAAAATAGAGCTTAGAGCACAGGGCCTTTGTTAGGGAATGCCCTTGGTATAAACACAAGTGAAAAAGCAAAGAAGGAAGCAAGACACAGAAGGAAAGAAATTGAGCTTCAGACATTGCCAGTGATGAATTCAGCCAAACATGTAGGAACTTGAACTTTCAGAATTGCACTATATTTAGGAAAGGAAGCTTAATTTTACACACCTGTTATGATCAGTCATTGGATGTCATTGGCCTATGAACAGAGGTGTGCCATTGGACAAGAAAGATTTCTTCATCTGAGGCAGTCACCAACCAGGCTGATGTCTGACAGCATCTTCTGTCACAATGAACACAGCTGGAGACTGATGCCTTCATTTCTGAGAGGGGATCTGGACAGCACATCAGAGCCCACCATAGCCTCTAAGGATTTTTCTCTTTTATTAATGATGACACAGATATATTTAAATGAGATCCTAATTTAAAAGTTCAAAGGAATAAATAGATATAGCTAAAAAATGGATGGGACAGCTTCTTTTGGTGGTTAATGGGAGATATGCCTAATATTTAATACTGGAATTGGGTATTGTGGTTATAAAATCCAGAAGAGGAATTTTAGTTTAATGCATGTAAGCAATAAGGATTGACCCACTATTTTGATTGAATTAATATAATAATGGAATGCTGGACTAATTGAGTAACATAGACCATAAGTAATAAAATCAACCAAACAGCTCTAGCAAGAACATTATCATTAGTGAATGTGGGCCTAGACTTCTTCACGCAGATAGTACAAACAGAGAAAAATAAATGTTACAAGAAATGTTTTTTAAGAAGGAACAAAAATAAACATAAAAAGAGAAAATTAATTGGATTTTGTTTTTATGTAAATAGGAAGGCTTCAAAAACAATTTTCACCATTGAAAGTACCTTTGTAATTTTATAGGCTTTAGAAAATGTTGAAACTTACATTGTAAGGAGTATATAAGAGAGTGTTAATATTCTGAAATGATAAGAAATCTTTAAATAGCATATTATAGGCAGATGGCAGACTTCTACTAAACCCATGCATGACTGGCACTTCAAGTATTTTAATTTTATAATGCACTCAGGATAGGCAACACCTAGATTAATTAGTTTTAGAAGAAATAATATCAATAGTTTTTTTTGTTGGTTGTTTTTATTTTTGTTTGTTTATTGAGACAGATCTCACTCTCTCGCCCTGGTAGAGTGTCATAGCATCATAGCTCACACCTTAAACTCTTGAACTCAAGAAAGTCTCTTTCCTCAGCCTCCTAAGCAACTGGACTACAGGTATCCACAAAAATGCCCACTACTTTTTCTATTTTTTTTTTTTTTTAGTAGAAATGAAGTCTCACTCTTACTCAAGCTGGTCTCGATCTCCTGAGCTCAAGCAATCCACCCACCTTGGCCTCCTAGAGTGCTAGGACTATAGGTGCTCACCACAAGGCCTGGTTATTTTTTGGTTGCAGTTGTCATTGTTGTTTGGCAGGTTGGGGCTGGATTCGAACCCGCCAGCTCCAGCTCCACAGGCGCAGAGCCTGGACACTTTCTTGCAACGTGGACACATTCTTACTGTGTAGTACAGTGTTGTTTTGGTAGTTTAAGGTAGAGTAGTTAAGAGAACAATAACTCCTTAGTTGAAGATACTGTAAAATTTTAGCTCATCAGCTGCTTTCATAGATTGCTATGGTTTATTTATTCAGAGCTTAGTGGGTCTGCATGGTAATATAAAAAAGAGGTTCTGGACCTGCAGGTCAGTTGGTGAGCCTTATATATGATACTTTTAGATGCAACAAATATAAGACACAGGTCATGTCTTTTTAGAGGCACCACATCTAAGACACAGGCTATTAAAATCTACTGGTGTTGGCAGGTGACCCACACCTATAATCCTAGCAGGAGGCTGAGGCAAGAGAATGGCTTAAGCCCAGGAGCTTTAGGTAGCTGTGAGCTGTGATGCCACAGTGCTCTACTGAGGGTGACATTGTGAAACTTTGTCTCAAAAAAAAAAAAAAAAGTGTCCACAGAGCGAATTTAAATCACATTTTCTTTCAAAGTTTTATCTTGTTTTTTGTATGTATTTTTTTAAGTAGAAGGTCGATTGTGGAGTTGTGTAATAACCACCACAATTGAATTTTAGATTATTGTATCACCCTCCCCCAATTCGATTAGTAGTCACTCCTCCTTCCTCTCTAGTGTCACCGTCTGGCAGCCACTTTGTAAAATTTATATCTATCTGACTTTGCCTAATCTGGACTTTTTATATAAATTGAATCCTACATTACCTTTTGTGACTGGCTTTTGTCACTAAGTCTGAATATTTTGAGGTTCATCCACATTGTAGTAGAGATTAGATTTTTTATGGTCAAATCATGTTTAATTGGAAGAAAATGTCACATTTTATCAAATTCTCAGCTGATTGACATTTGTATTATTTCCACACTGAGCTTTCATTGATAATGTTGCTTTGAACATTTATTTAAAAGTTTTATGTGGACATATGTTTCCATTTGTCATGGGTATATACCTCTGAGTAGACATGCTGGGTTATATGATAACGCGATGCTCTACCCTTAAAGCACCTACAAAATTGCTCTCCAAAGTGCCCGCATCACTTTCTATTCTTAGGAATTAAAGAGGCCCCATTCTATTTTTGAATAATATTTTCTAATATTTCCTTCTGAGACAAAAATGGCATTATGATAATGGTGATTTATAGAAATGCATGTAAGTATATGTAGAGTACTAGTAACATTATATATTTTGGTTATGAGGAAGAAAATAGAGGAAAAATTGGTGAAAGTGTTATCAAAATATGAATCGGTGATCATACTACTTCAGAAAGTTGATAGACATTTTGAAAACTGATTTTCCAATGAATATATGAGTTTTAAAATTTTCCAGCAACTCTTACAGATGAGAGTGAATCATCCTATTGGTAAAGAATTGCCTCCACTCAGGGCTGGACACAGATCTCATTTTTTGGAAGGACTGACATATGACTCCTTTGTCTGGCACTGGGCACAGACCATATCCTCTGGACCAACCTGGGCTCATAAAAACCACCTGCCCAGTGTTCCACCTTGGTTCCAGAGGTTCGTTCTTCGAAACTCTGAGACCAAGGACCTGACAGAGAGAGAGGTTATAGCTGCATTGTGAAGATAGGTTTAAAAAAAGAAGTTGGAGTGGAATCAATAATGGAGGTCAAATTTTTTTCTCTGGAAATAGAGGAATTATAACAGCTCTTTTAAAATACTTTAATTCTATAATGAATAAAAAGTAATACTAGTGACATCGGGGAGGGGTGGTGTGGTGAAAGGAACAACACAGGATTCTAACAAAGGATTCTTTACTTTTCTAGCAAAGATAATGGACTCCTAACATGAGTGACACGTGAAGTGTAGGTCAGATCTGCCACAGCCTCTTCCAAATACTGATGTAGCCTTGACTTTCTGCCAGCTGACCACATTGTGCATTGGTTTCCAGACCCCGAATCTTACAAACTGCAATGTAAAATGATGCTTATGTGGAAAAAAAACATTCTAAGCTACAAAAACACAAAGAAGAGGAAGAAAGGAGGGACTTTAAGAAGATGAGACATGATAATGAAAATGCCAAAGAGAGACAGAAAAGGTCATATGTACCAAAGTAAACCAGAGTGACAATCACCATAATGAAAACGTCTTTCATGTTTCCAGGTTTTAGTCATCAATTCCTAAATAGCATACACGGCAATGAGGTGTCGCTACTGCACATACGGACGTGCCAAATACTGAAAGGATTTCCCTTCTGCCCATTCATATCATTCTAAACTGTCATTTGGAAACATCGGTCTTCTAGTTTTACTAAAGGGAATTGTTATGAACTTCTATTTACTTTATAATGGATATTTGGAAAGTTGTTTTTACTTATTAAAGCTCTTATCAACATAAAACTTATTGGCTCTGTTGAACTAGAAACTATTTACTGAACACAATTTAATAATTGAGTTATATTAAATGCTGGGTACATTTTAGACAGTATGATCAAATCAAGAGCACAAATTTTGTTTAAAAAATATCAAAACACGTTCTTACCTCCTTTAAAACAGGATAAGATAAATTATTGTCTAAGAGCTATTCATATAAAAGTAAATAGCTCTATATCTAAATTTTGTGGACCATGACTGACACATACTTTTCATCAGCACTGTTAGAAGCACTTTGATTATAAAAGAAGTAACAAGACTATATCAAGATTCAGCATTGTAAATGGTACTCCTCATGCCTTATAGTACATGTAATTATCAGTATTATTTTACCCTGTTTCTTTTTATTACTGGCTATGTTCTCCTTCTTTCATTTATAAATAAGGAGATTGCCATTTCTCCTTTTCTGTATAATCCTCCCCCAAATTCTTCATTCTTAGTAAAGTAGTATTTTGAAAATTAACCTTCCACCCGTTCTACATCTAATACTATTTATAATGACAGTTATCATTTATATGGCATTGAAAATACCCTAGGCATGTGTCAAAAAACTTACATTCACTATTCTTCACAAACTTCTAGTTAATAAATATAAAGAGTAGACAGGAGAAGTTGGTTATTTTGAACAATAATACAGAACTTAAAAGAGGAACATGTAAATTCAAAGCCATTTCATGCTGAGCAAACTTTTTTCCCCCATCTCATCTTGAGTCTGGGAAAACACTTTACCTAATACAAATAAAAAGATAAAATTTTAGGTGGTCCTTCCTTAAGATTTTCCCAGGCAAGGGCATAAATGGAGATCAATAGAGTAAATGATTAAATATTTTAAGATTATAAATCAAGTTATAAATTTATAAATCAAGAGGCTTATAATACCCCTCTTCCACATCTTTTGTTTCCTAACTACAGCCCATTCCCCCTCTCTTTTCTCATAACTAATCCCTCATTGTCAAAGGCCTTGTTAGATGCATAGCAACTCCTTATCTTCATTGTGACCTCCATCATTCTCTTCCTATGTTCACTGGACCTTTGTTTGGCCTTCCTTGTGGTCTAGGCATCTTAGCACAATCTGCCCTTGGCTGTATAGACATAAGGGGAAAAGTATCTGCCTTGGACATATGCTTGGAGACATCCGTTAGGAAATTCTGAAGTCTAAGCGCTTGAGTGCTTGGAAATGAGATTGTATTGTAACTTTCTGGATATAGTCCTTCGGCTTCTGGTAACTCCGTTTCCATGAGTGGCAACACAGATAGAGTGCCCCAATGGGTGGCTCACAGCAGGTCTTAACACTTGCTCAAGTACCAGGGCAATATAGGGAATAATCAAGTTCTGAGGCAGGTTTTAAGGAAGAGTCCACTAAAGTCCCTTAAGTCAATCCATGCATAGGCATGTTTTCATTTAGGCAGTGCATTAATAAGGATTACTGCTATCATTAAATAACAAAATGCACTCATCTTCTAATTGATATGTTTGTCTCATCTTCTATTCTTGAAAGAATAAAGAAAAAAGTATAGAAAAGATTTATCATCCTCAAGAAAGTTTGAAGAAGCTAAATTATGTACTGCACCATGTTCGCTGTTATTGATCAACTGTAATTTGATGAAGAACAGGTAAGATTTGGTTTATTTTTTAATTCTCTTATGGCCGAAAAAAATTTAAAAAAATTTAAAGAAAACTAAAACCAAACCAACGTAAACAAAATCTTCACAATTCCTTAATTTGTAGAGTAAATTGAAATCATTGAAGACAGATGAATGCTAAGTTCTGAAAGCAAGATGGCAGTATTACATTCTCCTCAGGTACAGGAGGTGAGAGCCAGGCACACCTAACACATATGTCAACAGCAAAGCAATTCAGATTTTTATATCCCTACAGCAGTTCTGAGACAATGATATATGAAAATGTATTGACTGGAAAGAAGAAGTTAATTAAAAATGAGAAATTCATAAATGTGGAGGTTGAAGAATTCTCTGGGGTCACTACCTTCCTGCAAAATAAAGTTTCTTTGCGTTCTCTTTCTTATGGATACTCCCTCTCCTCCAACTTAGTGTGACTGAAATGAATGTCCAGGTCAGTTTTGTGGCTTGAATTTTTTTTCCACTAGCTGTTCAGGTGATCAGTTAAAAAAAAAATGTGAATGCCATTGCCTATGTCAATTAAATTAGGTCAAAAGTGTAACAGCAGTGGATAAAAAAAGAGGAGAAAAAAGATCAGATGGTTAAGCAAAAGCCCAAGACACTAGAGCACCTTATGGTATGAGCAAACAATTCACTACACAATTTCTAGAGAGAGTAAGCTCACAAACTGTTAAATACTATTTTCCTTTGGGTAAAATTTTAATTAAAAAAGCAGCATGGATGCAGATTTCAGATTGTCACTATTCAAATAGCTGAGAAAGCTGCTTGAATTTTAAAACCTCATAGTATATCATTTTAAAAATTTTTGCATGTATTTAAATGTGATTTTATCAGTTTGTAAGCTCACAGTAGAACAATAGAAACCCAGAATAAGGTTAATGTTTGTGTAATTCTGTGGGGAGTTGTTAGAAGTTTGCTACTTTATTGAGATTGGTCACATTTCCTGCAAAAATTATCATGATTACTAAAGTAATTTTAAAATTGCTTTAAAAGAACCTATGAAAATGTCTTAGAAATCTTAGGAATGATATAAATAAATAACAGATCTTGAGGAAGAGAAAGTCAAAGCAAAAAAGTAAAACAAGGTAAACAAAAATTGACGAGTTGTATTTTTTTCTTATTTCAGAGACTAATATACATTGTCATAATTTATTTTTAAATGGGAAATTAAAATTGGCTCTCATTGAATTATATAAGTACTTAGAATTGTACTCATATAATTTCACTTTGTTTTACTTTCATATAGTTTGAGAATACTATTCTATTTCTATAAATAAGCCATACACTTATCAATAAAACATAGGCTTTATTTTTCTGACTTAAGGAGTTTCACTCTTATGCCCACAGCAATATTTATCATTTCAAAAAATGTAGTACATAAGCACTGAATTCAGTGTATATATTATAGCTTTCTTTGTTATTCCTTTGATATTGTTGCTAACAAAAGCATTTTCCACAATGGAAAGTATAGGTAGTCAAAAATTTATTTATATGAATTACGCACATACATAAACTAGGTATACAGATTTATGTTTTGTGTGACCCTTTTAACTCTCTGTACTTGCTGTTAAGTTGTATATTTTTCCATGGGAGCACGTAACTCATGAGAAAATGACTAACATTGAAAACTCAGTTAAGTCTCAAAAATAGGCATTAGTTCTCAGACATGACTCTCCTTTTGGGAAATCAAAGTTTTTATTGCTGGATAAATTAATGTTCCAAATGTATGAATACAGATGCTGTTTGCAAATTTGTCACAATCTGTCTCCCAGCAGAAGAATTTATACTGTATACAGTAATAGAAAACAGAAAACTGCATATTTCACTAAATTGCAGCTGTGTGTGGAAGATTTATGTGATTATTTTTTGTCAGAGAAACATGTCGTGAAACACCCATGTATTTCACTGGAGTATTATAAATGGACTACGTATATTTATTTCTAAACTTATTCTATATTTATTTCACAAAATATATAATGCCCTTAGTGCATTAAAAAGAACCATGTTAAATCTGTTCAGAGTTACTTTATTATCTCAAAAGCCAGTTTATATTTAAAATCTTGAACAGATTTTAACATTCAACTTTAGAAAAGTAACACACATGATTTTTCACCCCTTTTCTTAGGTCTTGACATCGCATCAATGCCCAGCAAATGAATTGTAAATATGTACAATAAGCCATGAACTTTATTATTAATGGTAAATAACGTGAGCGTGGCATGCCC
>CAUYPK010009083.1:0-10000 GCA_963574355.1 Loris lydekkerianus | reverse complement strand
GCTAAAACTGGATTTTTAAGGAATTGCACAGATAGGCCCAAGGTCAGATTCAAGAACCTGACTAAAATTTGGTCAAATAAAGAATTTTTGTAAATGGCCAACAGGCATATATGATAGACACTCAATGTCATGAATCATCAGGGAAATGCAAATCAATTACACAATGATATATCACCTCCCTCCTGTCAAAATAGTTATTGTAAAAAAAAAAAAAAAAGACAATAAATGTTGTCAAGGATGTGGAGAAATTGGAACCCTTGTACACTGTTGTTGGAAATGTTAAGATATTACAGTTTCTATGGAAAAAGAGCATGGAGGTTTCTCCATGATTAAAAATAAAACTCTCTGCCTCTAGGTATATGCCCACTAGAACTGAAACTTTACAATGCACAAAGGAAGCAGGGTAGATCACATAAGAAATCAGAAAATCAGAAGAAAACTACTCAAATTTAATGGAAATATCTAAGTTCCCTTTCGTTGTTTCCTATATTTTCCCCTGCCTCCATTCAAATGCATGCTAATTGATCACATATTCATGTTGGGAAGTAGAAAGATAATCATTAATAAGACCACAGAGTCTGATGGAGGAGATAATCAATAATTATTAATTACTGAGTAATTAATAATTAGTAATTAGTAATTAGTAATTAGTAATTACTGAGTAATGATGCAAGGAAGGCACTATTCTAGGAGTGTTTTATGACCATGAGCTCACTTAATTCATACTACAACCATCTAAGGTAGAAACTACTATCCCTGTTTTACAAATAAAAAAGGGAACATTTGTGCACTTAGGTCCCTTTACCAAGGGCTGAAACTGGAATTCAACCTTGGCTGGGTTCTGAGATTTGGATTTATGACTGTTGCCACATAAGGTCTCTGGGACCTTATGAGCCACTTATGCAGTGGCTCTTCCTTCACTGTGCTAATCACACCTTGTTAACACAGTACATTTGCAATTTCTAGGGTTACAGCCAATCAAGCTTTCTGAGCTGCCCTCTTACTTTGAGGGACACAAAATTAAAATCAGATTCAAAAGACTCACCTATTAGAAGTGTCAGGGTGTTTCTCTCCCATCTAGAGGTTGCCCTTGGGTCACTGAGGCAGTGAAATGATACTATATGGATTATAGGGAGGAATATCACAAAGACAGCTTTCTCAGCAGTCTAGGGCACTGGGATCCAACAATTCCATGTCTTGGAGGCTGCCTCTGGCTCAGTCACAAATACTTGTTCTTCTGGGTGGCAGCAGAGCCAGTGTTCCTGTGACACGGTGCAAGGAAGCTCAAGGCACCTAGGGCTAGCACTCCTCAGACGGGTTTGGGAACACAGAGGCCATGTGGATGCCCTGTGTATCTGAATCTTTCATGTCAAATATAAATTATTTACTGCTGGAAGAAGGGGCAGGAAGGAAGGGTGGTAGTGGAGGGGAAGGAGAAAATAACATAGCATACAAAATACAAACAAAAATGAAATGAAAATGTTTCTTCCCAAGTGAGAAGAAACTATGATGGATGCTTTATAAGGTGAATGGAAATAAGATAAATGCAACATAAGGAACTCAAAAAGACACATTATAAACAAAAATCTAAAATAAAATGGATGCTCATAAAGGAAAATAAGCAAAACTAAACTGATATCAAGGTAATAAAATAACACATACACACAATAGAAAAAGCTAGAGCAATGAAATTCAAATTCCTGACCTAAAAAGTTTGAGTTAACAGCAGTGAATAAGCATGTGTATTTTTGAGAAATTGACTAGAGAAAAAATTAGAGATGAGGGATAAATGAGCATAACACACCACAAAGTAGGGAAAACTAAACAAATTTTATTCAAAATTCTAGTAGAAGAAAATTTAGCTACAGTGTATAACAATTGAATTAACAGTATAAAAATGCAGAAGTTCTAAATAGGTTAGGTGGGATCACAGAAAACAGTGGTTTCAGTTATAGTGATTCAAGTTTATTTTGAATCCTTCTTGAAATAGTTTTTGATAATAAATTTTATTCAACCGAGAGAGAAATAAAATTAAAAACAAAAGAAAACTCAAGAATGAAGAAATCATGATGATAACTACTGAATTCCTACCCAAATAAAATAATAACTTTGGAAATTATGTTTTTGGGACACGCTATGAATATTTAGACCTTGTCAATAAATCACAAAATCACATGTAACAGCGACAAAAAAGGATGGCTGGCAGGTCAGAGTACACAGAGAAATCTAATATTTCCTTTTTCTTAACAGAGATCATACAATGTTGTATAAAATTGAAATTTAGTTAAATTCTTCTCAAATTTGTCAATTTTTTTCTTGCAATTTCTTTTTGTATCTTTAAGTGCAAATTTAAGAAAACATTATTTGCATCTTTGGGTATTTGTGATGTGGGCTATTTTCACTGGGGTTAGGTAATATCTCAGGTTTTGATTTGCATTTCTCTGATGATTAGGGACAATGAGTATTTTTTCATGTGTTTGTTAGCCATTCATCTGTCTTCTTTGGAGAAGGTTCTATTCATGTGTCTTGCCCAGTGATAGATGGGATTGTTTGTTCTTTTTTGTTGATTAATTTGAGTTCTCTGTAGATTCTAGTTATCAAAACTTGGTCAGATTCATTTTCCCATTCTGAAGGTTACCTGTTTCCTTTCATTTTTGTGTCCTTAGCTGTGCAGAAGATTTTTAGCATAATTAAGTCCCATTTATTTATTTTTGTTGATGTTGCCATTACAGATAGTCTTCTTCATAAAATCTTTCAGAAGTCAAAAAGTCAATTTTTGTATGTCGTGAAAGGTATGGCTTCAGTTTCGGTCTTTCACATGTGGTTAACCCGTTCTCCCAGCACCATTTATTGAATATCAATGCATGCTTTCGTTTGGTTTATTGAAGATCTGATGACAAGCGGAGACTGGTTTCATCTCTAGGTTTCCTATTCTTCTTCATGTCTGTGCCTTTATTTTGTACCAATACCATGCTGTTTTGATCCCTGTGGACTTGTAGTATAACCCTAAGTCTGGTAGAGTGAAGTCTCTGAATGTCTTTTTATTACTAAAGATTACCTTGGCTATACCAGTTTTTTTCTGCTTCCATACAAAATGAAGAACAATTTTTTTCAAGTGCTTTAAAATATGCAGTTGATTTTAATGGGGATTGCATTAAATCTGTAGATTGCTTTGGGTAGTATAGACATTTTAACAATGTTTATTCTTTTCAGCCAAGAGCATGATATATTCTTCTATTTGTTAATGTCTTCCACTATTTCTTTTCTCAGGGCTTCATAGTTCTCTCTATGGGATCCTTCAGCTCATTTGTTAAATATAGTTCCAGGTCTTTCATTATCTTTGGGGCTACTGTGAAAGGCATCGCATCCTTGATTTGCTTTTCAGTTTGATTGTTATTGATGTTTCCAAAGACTACTGACTTGCGGACATTGATTTTATACCCTGAGACTTTATTGTATTTCTTGATCACTTCCAGAAGCACTGTAGTTGAGTCTCTAGGATTTTCTAAGAATAAGATCATATCATTAGCAAAGATCAAGAATTTGACCTCCTCTGACCCATTTGAATGCCCTTAATATCTTTCTCTTCTCTGCTTGTATTGGCTAAAACTTCCAGCACCATGCTAAATAGTGGCAATAGTGGACATCCTTATCTGGTTCTAGTTAAGTGGGAATGCTTTCAATTTTACTCCATTCAATATGATATTGGCTGTGGATTTGTCATGGAAGACTTCTTCCAGCTTAATAAATGTTCCATCTATGCCTAATTTCTTAAGTGTTCTTGTCCGGAAAGGATACTGAATTTTACCAAATGCTTTTTCTGCATCTACTGACAGGATCATATGAATAGAAGGGGGCACTTTTTCACTGTTGTTGGGAGTGCAAACTAATACAGGCTCTATGGAAAAAAGTATGAAGAATCCTCAAAGAGCTAACTGTAGCATTTTATTTGATCCCACAATTCTATTGCTAGGTATCTACTTGGAAAAAAGTAGATCATTTTATCACAAGGACATTTTAACTGGAATGTTTATTGCAGCTCAATTCACAATTGCCAAGACATGAAAGCAACCCACGTGCCTATCATGAATGGATTAATAAATTGTGGTATATGTATACCTTCGAATACTATCAGTCATATAAAGATGGAGACTTTATATCTTTTGTATTAATCTGGATAGAGTTGAAACACATTCTTCTTGGTAAAGTATCACAAGAATGGAAAGCAAATATCCAATGTACTCAATACTAATATGAAGCATTAGTAATTAGTAAACTCCTCACCTAATGCACACAGTGTAAGAGTATAGAGCACACCCCTCGGATGAAGTGACCAACTACAAGTGGACTTTACCTTACAAACACAATCAATGTAACCGAATCACCTGTAGTCTCCTATTAATATGATTTTTTTAAAAAAGGAAAACATTAATTCTTAGATGAAGAAACTTATTTTAATTTTCAGGACTTTTTTGAATTTGGATTTTTGGGGGGGCTTTAGTAAAATTTTAGAAATACTACGTTTAAATATTTTCTTAAAAATATATAAAATTTTATCCTCTTTCTATTTTTATTTCTTTTCAAAATATGTTTGGCACATTTATTTATGTATTCCAATCATTTACAAATTTATTGGCTTCAGGACCTCTTTCTACTTTAGTAGTTACTGTGGACTTAGAAGAGCTTTCGTTCATGTGGCTAATAAGTATAGACTTTTATCATACTCTAAATTAAACCAGAGAGTTTTAAAAATTTGTTGAATCTATCTAATTTATGTAAAATTAAAACTATTTATCTTAACATATTTTATATGAAATAAGTAAATTTTTCACAACCACAAATATATAATGAGAAGAGTGGCATTATTTTACATTTTTACTGTTCTCTGGAAAGTGTGGATTAATAGGTATAGCTTTTGCACTCAGTCTGTTGAAATCTGTATCTGCTTGTAAATTGATAAAACAAAAATCCACCCTCCTCCAAATTTGCAGTTGGAAAAGAGAGGAGAATAAGTATGTCTGATAGTAACCTCAAACTCCATAAGAGGAAGTTTCTTAGTGTCTAGTTGCAATGTGAAATTACGTCAATGAACATGTCACAGTCTGCTACACTAAAACACACAGGACTATCTTGTACTTTGAACAGCTCTTTGGTCCTATATTATTTTGTAACACCGTGAATTCACTGACAGTTTTGCATGCATTGGTTTCAGAGAATTATGTAAGCTTTATTAAATATTGCCATTATAATACACAATATAAATATATATCACATTATAAATATAAACATATAAAACATAAATCACATTAAAATATAAATATAAATCACATTAAATTTGTCTTTTCATTTTATCAGTGGTATCTTTTTTTTTTTTTTTTTTCAAGCGACAAAGTCTTACTTTGTCTCCCTGGGTAGAGTGCTGTGGTGTTACAGCTCACAGCAACCTCCAGTTTTTGGGATTTAGGTGATTCTCTTGCTTCAGCCTCCCAAGTAGCTGGGACTACAGGTGCCCCCCACAATGCCGGGCTATTTTTGTTGTTGCAGTTTGGCCCAGGCAGGGCTTGAATCCGCCCCCTTCAGTATATGGGGCTGGGGCCCTACTCACTGAGCCACAGACACTGCCCACATTAGAGATATCTTTAAGAACTAAGATATTGTCAGTTTCACAGAAACAATGTTTCTACAATTCAAATTTTTTCTGGAAAGCTGAAATTTCATCAACGACAATAAATATTGGCTGTTGTTTTATTCTTTTCCTTCGGTGGCAGATCTTATATTGATCATTTTTGAGAAAATATCTGCCAAATTCCCAAGTGAACAACTGCAATTTGTCTGTCAGTCATGCTTTAGACAAAAATATTATTCCTTGTTAAATGTGGCTAGTTTAACACCCAATTCAGATAAGTACACAAAAACATTTCTTCAAGATAACCAGTCCATTTGGTATG
The DNA here is from genome assembly GCA_963574355.1 of Loris lydekkerianus. Lineage (NCBI taxonomy): Eukaryota > Metazoa > Chordata > Mammalia > Primates > Lorisidae > Loris > Loris lydekkerianus. Next base: position 4,052 of record CAUYPK010009083.1, on the reverse strand, counting down.
CAGCAGAAGTGTTAAATACTTATGTCCCATATTGTCGTTTAGAATGTTGTAATGAGGACTACTCAAGAGAGATTTAATAAAGCTGATCATTTTTACTCTTCTCTCAAGAACATTTCTCAGTAGAGCTTGAGTTTTTTTTTTAATCTGCAAGCACATGTAGTGAAGAAGACTTCAGTTAATATTCTCTTGTTAATTTGTGCTAAGGAAACAGACTTCCACTTTAGCATCATCAGCGCAATGTCCATACATCTAAAAGGCAAATATTATCTTAGTATTATAAATGAAACAGGTTTCAAACTTGCTCATTTCTTAACAAGGTCTTAGAGATGCCCAGGGCATTGCAGACCAGTCTTTGAAAACTACTGATCTAATATATGTGTGTGTGTGTGTGTGTGTGTGTGTATGTGTATGCATACACATATGTGTATACATATACAACACATATATACATACATATATACATATACATATAAATATGCAATGCCATCCTTATACATTTAATGTTTATTTCTGTATGCTGAAAACTGAACTGTCTTTTTTGAAAATGCTTCACTATAATACTTTAGTTATATAAGTGATATTTTAATAAAACAGTGATGTCAGATTCTTAAAAACAAGGAGAAACTACAAGAAAGTTGATGATTAAAAGCAACCTAAAGTAAGGGCCAATAATAAAAACAGAGATATATTAATAAAGAAGAAGCAGTAGGAAATGATTGTTCTAAAAAAGGCAAAACTAACTGGGAAAAGAGCAATAGGAATGCACAAAAGAGATGTCAAACCAGAGGGAACCTGTAGGATCCCCAGGTCCACACCCGGGACAGTCCTGCTTTCTCACTAAGGAACTAGACTGTCATAACTGAGTGTAGGTCACTTATCATTTGGTACATAGTGACTTGTAGGTATTCTTACAGATTAGAAATGCAATTATTTTATACAAATGTTTTTGTTATCTCCACAAAGAATCCAACCAAAGGAAAACATTCTATATCAAATCCTCATGCCTACAGTTAGTGAACTCTCAGAAGGAGATCCCTCTTCTGGCATAGTCACAGTTCTCCTGTCTCACACCACCCTCATGGGCATTCTCTCTCACAGACATACCTTACCAAACTAAGTTTAAATCAAGCTATTAGCTTGAGTATAAAGCATGTCGGATAAAGGTTAGCACATGATTTTTTATTTCTAGCCTATTCATAATAAACAAAAATTACCATTATAAACGTTTTTGACTTGTCTCTGACACATAGACACACACAATTTACAAACTTAGTAGACTATTTTTTACCTTTTGTCTTGACAGTTATATCTTACACAATACGTGCAACGTTCTTGTTTTCTAGTGTCATCGTTTCAGTAACAAAAATTAAAATATGAAGCCAACATTCTTCAACTGTGAAGTACTGGATCCAATTACTCACAGCAACTAAAAGCGGAGTTTATTTTAATAGGATTTGTAGTAAAACAAGGCATATCAAAATCAGATGCATAGGCAAAAACTTTTTCATCTTTAATCATTAAGCTACCAGTACAAATTGAGCCCTGAAGTTATTTCATTCCCAAAGGAGATCAGAGATTTAAAGCATTCAGGGGGATTAAACATTCGTGTTTGAGTGAACAAGCTAAGTGTTTTTGTGCTTGCTATCATTAAAATGGTATTTTCAACGATTTATTTTGGATGCATATACCATAATTTTTCTTCTTTCCAATTATTGTAATTATTCTAGGAGTGGGCATTAAAGGCTGGTAAAATGAATGTTTTATCATTTAACTCTTCTCAAATATTACTTTAGGCATATTTGAGTAAAATGTATTTTGGGGCAGTTTGCTTGCTGTCTGTTTTCAGAGCATCTTTCTTCCTAAATGAATCCTTCTTCTTAGAGACTACATATTTCTGTGTCTCTAATTGTACTATTTGTCTTTAATCTTATAAATTTGGGGTTCAGAAAAAAATTTAATAAAGGGAGAAAACCCATTAAGTGATGACTTTTGAGGGTATGTTTTAGTATGTGACTATACAGAAATTTAATAACCAACTCTGACAAAATTTCTAAGTTTATGTTAGGTAAAATGTAAGCATGCAAAGGCTTTTGGGTCTTTCTATATATGATTAATTACTCATCTTTTTAAATTATTTTGTAAGGTTATATGTATAAAAGGAAACATTTCCCTTTTGTGGATGAATAAACCAGATATATAAATAGCATAAAAATAATTGTCCTCTGTTATAGGAATCCAGTGCTTAAGTTTATGCTTTTAAAAAATATATCCTGACTGCTATCTATATACCAGGTACTATTTCAGCCACCAGATTATAAAATATAAACTAATTGAATATAAAAATATATTATTTATAAGATAACTTTAGTATGAGGAAAGTTAGAATTGAGGAAGAAGGCCAGGATTATACAAAGATTAGGCTAATTGTCAGAAGGTAGTTACCTAAAACATTGAAAAAAATGTGGGGACAAAGGAGACAAGGGCAAAACTATCTCAGCTAAAAATAGCAATGTGTTTGGCACTGTGCTAGGTGCATTACAAATTTTTTCTCATTTACTTTTTACAGTTCAATATATGAGATAGCATATCAGTTATTGTGTTCTTCTGCAAGTAACAGAAAACACTAAGTCAAATTGGTTTAAATATTAAAAAAAATTTAATATCTTGCAATAATTGGAATTTCAGAGATAAGGCAGGCTTTGGGTACAGTTCTGTCTGTGGTTCACTTGTATCATCAAAACTCATGATATATCTGCCCCTTTGCTCTGCATAGTTAACCCTTCCTCTCACTTTGATCCAGTTGGTTCATGGTACCAGGTGGTCACCAATAGAATCAAAGGGAAATGATTCCTTCCTGCTTTAATTCCATTTAAAAGGAAAGGGGGAAAAATAAAGCACAAAATAGAAGGTATTTCTTCAGTGTTTTTCTATCTGTTTAATTTGTTGGTCCACTGTGACTGAAGGATGGGGCCCAGAGTAATACGGTAAATTGATTTAGAATAGCCAGGATCCATATCAGTAGATAGAAATGGAAGTCACCTTTATCTGAGTGATTTTTAGAGTAGATAGATTTCTGAACAAAATTAAGAAAAATCAAGGCATACTTGATTTTCCCGTACTGCAGAAATTACTCCAAATAATTGAGGAGGAAGGAATCTTCCCCAACATGTTCTACTAAGCAAACATCAACCTGATACCAAAACCAGGAAAAGACCCAACTAAAAAGGAGAACTTCAGATATATTTCACTAATGAATATAGATGCAAATATTCTCAAAATAAAAAAAAAATTCTAGCCAATAGATTACAGCTTGTCATCAAAAAAGTCATATATCATGATCAAGTAGGTTTCATCCCAGCGATGCAAGGCTTGTTTCATACACATAAATCCATAAATGTTATTCACCATATTAACAGAAGCAAAAACAAAGCCTATGTGATCCTCTCAATACATGCAGAAAAAAGCATTTGATAAAATCCAGCATCCTTTTCTGATTAGAACACGGAGGAGTTTAGGCATAGGTGGCACATTTCTAAAACTGATTGAAGCTATCTATGACAAACTCACAGCTACTATTTGACTGAATGGAGTTAAACTGAAAGCTTTTCCACTTAGAACTGGAACCAGACAAGGTTGTCCTCTGTCAGCTTTACCATTCAACACAGTGCTGGACGTTCTAGTCAATACAATAAGGCAAGAGAAGGAAATAAAAGGCATCCAAATGGGAGTAGAGGAGGTCCAACTCTCCCTCTTTGCTGACGATATGATCTTATATGTAGAGAACCCCAAAGACTCCACCACAAGACTGTTGGAAGTCATCAAGAAATGCAGTAATGTCTCAGGATATAAAATCAGTGTCCACAAGTCAGTTGTCCTTGTATAGGCCAGTAACAGCCAAGATGAGAGGCTACTTAAGGACATAAGTCCCTTCACCATAGCCCCAAGGAAAATCACATACCTAGGAATATACTTAATGAAAGAGGCGAAGGACGTCTGTAAAGAAAATTATGAAATCCTAAAAAAGGAAATAGCAGAGGACTTTAACAAATAGA
>CAUYPK010009082.1:0-45953 GCA_963574355.1 Loris lydekkerianus | reverse complement strand
GTAAAGTATCTCAAGAATGGAAGAAAAAGTACCCAATGTACTCAGCCCTACTATGAAACTAATTTAGGGCTTTCACATGAAAGCTATAACCCAGTTACAACCTAAGAATAGGGGAAAGGGGGAAAGGGAGAGGAGGGAAGTGGGAGGTGGGTGGAGGGAGGGGTACTGGTGGGATTACACCTGCGGGGCATCTTAGAAGGGTATATGCGAAACTTAGTAAATGTGGAATGTAAATGTCTTGGCACGGTAACTGGGAAAATGCCAGGAAGGCTATGTTAACCATTGTGATGAAAATGTGTCAAACGGTCTGTGAAGCTAGTGTATGATGCCCCATGATATCAATGTACGCAGCTATGATTTAATAAAAAAATAAATAAATAAAATAAGCCTTTGTATTATTTACTTGGAATATATTCCCCCAACCGGTTTCATATGGCCAAAGGTTATGCTTAAGTGCGTGGCTTCTATGAGGCATTGCTAAACACCTCTAGAAAGACTGTCGATTCACTGTGTGTGCACATATATGATTCCTAGTGTAGGGGCAGGAAAGCTAGGATCCATTTCCTGACCCACCATTAAGGTCATGACTGATCCTCCTATAACAAAAGACTGCTTAACTAGAGAAAAGTATAACAAGTTTATTTAATCAAAGTTTTACATAACAGAAATAAGGACCCAAAGACCCAGGGAAAACTATTCTTATGCTCATGTTTGATAAAGAATGGACAGCCATATAGACATGAGATTAGACAAAAGTGTGTGATCTAATGATAACAGTCTAAGGAGCAAACCCAGCAAGGCCTGTCTGTTCAGATCCTTCCTGATCATTCTGTACAGCATTCCTTCCTCCTGGGTATGGGGTAGGGCTCCCCTGGAATAAAGGTCTTTAAGGGAGAAGGGAGAGAATAACATTTCTAGATTTTATGACTTGTTTTGAAGGAGAAGGGTTCTAGTTTCTATGACCTGCCTTGAGGAGTAAGAATTCTGGGTTCTCTGACTTCTGCTTAGGGGATAAAGAGGAACAAGAGACAGGAGGGCAGAAGATCAGAGAGATTTTGCTTCTGACACCTCATCTCCTCCAGTTCAAAGTACTATCACATGGGCCAGGCATGATGGCTTATGTCTGTAATTGTAGCACTCTGGGAGGCCAAGGCAGATGGATTGCCTGAGCTCACGGGTTCAAGACCAACCTGAGCCACAGCAAGACCCTGTCTCTAAAAATAGCTGGGCATTATGCCAGGTGCCTGTAGTTCCAGCTACTCAGGAGGCTGAGACAAGAGAATTGTTCTTACTCAGGCTGATCTCAAACTCAAGCAATCCCACCTTAGCCTCCCAGAGTGTTGGGATTACAGGTGTCACCATCCTAGCCTCATATTTGCTATTTTAACAGGTATGCAAAGGTCACAACCTCTTCCTTTAGGGAGCTTCTATGATCTTACAGCCGCATCTATGGGAATGTGTTGTAAGTGCCATGACAGAGTATAGCAAAGGGGACCATGAGAGCCCAGGATGGGCTGGAGGGAGATCTAATCCAGCTGAGGGATTCAAGGAAAACTTCTCACAGGAGAGGACAGCTAACTCAGACTCATCAAGGTAATATTTACAGCAACTTCATGTCTTCTATGACACCCTTGCCTGCACTACCTTTCTAAACTCATCTCTATCTTCTAGCAATTTCCTTCCTTTCCTGCTGTGAAGTTCCCAAGTCCCAGGGATAGCAAACCACAGTAACTCAATGGGAACTGATACTTCCCCATCTTACAAATGAGGAAATTGAGGCCTATGAGACCACATAGCTAGGAACAAAACTAGAACTTCCTACAACCAGCTGCATGTAATTGTCCCCAGACCAGTGCTCTCCCCACTGCTCCTGCTGAGAAAGGACAAGAGGGAATAAGAGGCTTCCTGAGAAGCCTGGTCCCACAGAAGGCACAGTTCACCTATTACCTCTTTCACCATGGCTCCAGGAAGTCAGGGATAACAGCCCCAGTCTATAAAAGAGAAAAGTGTAGCCCATAGGGTCTAAACAACCTCCCCAAGGTCACACAGTGGAACAAGTTCTGAGGGACCCAGAATGTCCAGCAATGTAGACTCTCATACTTACGGGGAACCCTCCTGCCACACTCATCTCAGAGACAGCACACCAGTTGAGTAGTGCTAGCTGTTCAATTATGCCTCAGGACTTCAATTCATATATTGAAGGCCTAATCTTCTGTACCTTAGAATATGATCTTATTTGGAGATAGGGTCTTTCAAGGAGTAAACAAGTTAAAATGAGGTCATTAGGGTGACCCCAATCTAACACAACTGGTGTCCTTTTACAAAGAAGGAATTTGAACATAGAGACAGACAAACATAGAGGAAATATTGAAGAGACACAAAAAGAAATAAGAGGAAGAACACAGGAGGCTACTGGAAGCTAGGAGAGAGGCCTAGAACAGATCCTTCCCTCACAGCCCTCAAAAGGAAAGAACACTGACAACACCATGATTTCAGATTTCCAGCCTCTCAGAACTATAAGAAAATGAATTTTTGTTGTTTAAGTCACCCAGTTGGCAGTACTTTGTTACAGCAGCCCCAGAAAATTAATGCAAAGAGAAAACTCCCACCCACCCCCAAAATAGGGGATCCTGAAGACATTTTGGAACAAAAATCATTTTTGTAATTTCAACATTTTTAAATGTTTTTCTTTTCAGGGTAACAAAGAGAGATTTTATTTAGGAAGAACAAAGAGAAACTTTAGAGCACTTCCAAGAAGAGTTAAAGAGGCTGCCTCTTGTGAAGGAGAGAAGGTGAGAGAGAGCTTTTTTAATGTTTTTTATTACATGCTTTATTGATGAAAAAAAGGGGGGGAAGATTAGAAAGTATAAAGAAGAGAAGCAAAAACATACGCCTTCTCATTTTGTTGTTAACAATTTGGTGAGTTCCCTTGCAGCCTGCATGTGTGTATGTATTTCCATACAGCGAAAATCTTCTCACAGGGCTGCTGTAATGCTTAAATGGGAGGCTGGGAAGCTCCCGGCCCACCACCCAGTCGGCACTATACATGGTAAATATTTTGCATATTTATAAAGACACTGTATAAAACCGGAGTCATGCTGTTTTATCACTTCCTCTTTCCACTTACCAGCTTATCTTCGGTGTTTCCCTATCTCTTTTTTCTTTCTTTCTTTTTTTTTTTTTTCTGTAGAGATAGAGTCTCATTTTATTGCCCTGGGTAGAGTGCCATGGCGTCACACAGCTCACAGCAACCTCTAGCTCTTGGGCTTAGGCAATTCTCTTGCCTCAGCTTTCCGAGTAGCTGGGACCACAGGCACCCGCCACAAAACTTGGCTATTTTTTTTGTTGCAGATTGGCCGGGTAGGCACTCTACTCACTGAGCCACAGGCACTGCCCATTTCCCTATCTCTTTAATATTCTTCGAGGGCATGACATATTTCTGCACAGCTTTCCATCTGTGAATGTGGCATAATCTATTTACCCAATTGCTTGTCTTTGAATCTTTGAAGAAATTCCAATTTTTCCCAGTTATAAATAAGCCTGGGATAAAATAAAACAATAAAATAAATAAGACTGGGATAGATCATCTCTGATTTTTGGATACACACCAGAAACAGAACTGCCAAATCCAGGTATAACTCTTTTCAAATCTTTTGTACATACTGTGTAATGGTCCTACAGTAAAGTCATTCCTCAGAGGTTGAAAAAGGCACTCACTTTCCCACACCTACCAACATCTGGTGTTTTCACTTATTATCTCGACCAATTCTATAGATAGGAAAAACCAGACTCTCTTTTTCATTTGTACTTTGGGATTTCTATTGTTTTCAAAGGTTTTTGTATTTCTTCAGTGAACTAAGTTAATCACTCTTTGCGTTGTGTCCGTTGGCCAATTCATCTCATTGTTAAGGGTTTAGCAGGACTTGAAAGGGCTGCTGCAGATGGGAGCCCAGGGGCAACTTCCTCCCCACCCTCTGACCCTCCTCCTCCCACATTCTCACCCTCTGGAGCCTTCCCTGGCTCTCCAGAGAATCTTTGTCATTCAAACTAGCCCCTGCAGCCGGAGGCCCTGGGATAGCCACCCCTCCAAGCCTGCTCCACCTTTGACAGCTTTCCCGTTGCAGCCCCACATTCCTCCTCACCTCTCCCCACATCCTGCACATCCCCCCTCGAAATTCTTCTAGGAGGCCCAAAGCCACTAGGGACCCAGACTGACCTAGCCCCAGAGCAGGAATCCTAGTGCTGCCCTGCTCTGGCCAGAAAGGAGGGAGATGGGGCTAAGGTTCCAAGGAACAGTTGTCCTTAGGGGAAGGTCTGGGGGGAAAAGGCCACAGAGTGAGATGAAAGAAAGAACCTGTCCTTGATATCTCATGAAGTTTGCCGTCACTCGCTCTAGAACAGAGCTCAAATCCAGGTAAGCAGCTTGCAGACCGAGTCACCTCACTACCTTACAGGGTTGCAACACAGTATGAAAAGCATCTGGCACAAAAAGGTTCACAGATCACCACAAATCCCCAGGGGTCAGGAATGGCTTCTCCAGGAGAAATGGGCCTTGGAAAGGTCAGGTTTGCATTTGCAGCTGGAGAGTTAAGCAGCTAAGGAAATTTTATCACAAAATGAGTCCCTGGTATAAAGAATATTTTGAATGAAGGCCATTCAAGGTAAGAAACCCCAGAGGAGGCTTTCCCTCTGTTCAGTTAAACTGGACTGGCCAGATCAGAGGATCAAAGGGGACAATTGACTCCCCTTTCCCCTTCCTGTTATCCCAAAATATTTCAGGAATGAGAGTGAGTAATACAGGTAAACCCAGCCCAAATCATTTGTTTCATAAATACCTGTCTCCCAGGTTAATCGACAAGTTAATCTACTTCATTAGTCCTTCCTGTCAACCTTTTGTCTTTATTGCCTGTGTAAAGATATCTGAATTCCTTTGGAAAATTGGGTTATCACTCCATGATTTCTCCCCATGTACACGGTAAATAAATCCTTTCTCTTATTAATCTTCCTTAATTGTAAGTTGATCTCTCAGCGAACTTTCAGGGGAAAGAGCAAGTTTCCCCTGGCCCCTACAAAAGAGTCTGTGGCAAAAGGAATGGCTTGAACAAAGACTGGGAGGCCAGCGGTGTTGGGTGTATAGCGACACTGAGCACCGCCACGTAAGTGAAGGGTCACCAAGGGTACACAGAAAGTGAAGGTCAGACCGCAGCTGGGTAGAAGACAGGACTCCATGCCGGGTGGAGACCGCAGCTTTCATCCCCACTGGTCTCTAACTTCACTAATTCAACCACCCACTGAAGATAGCAGCCTGGCGGCCAGGCAAGGTGCTGGTTCTGCCCTGGACCAGGAGGAGAGATGAGCCTCAAAAAAAGTGATGGGGCAAAGAAGGCGCCCCAGGAGAGTTAAGACTGAGATTCAGGGAGAGTTAAGACTGAGATTCAGAGGCGGCTCTCCAGAGCAGCTTTTGAGCTGGGCCTTGTGCGAGTTCACCAGGCAAGTGGAGAATCTGGAAAGTGGCATCGTACAACCGTATCACCTTAACTCGGGCGGGAGAGAGGTCTTTGAGGGTGGCGGAGCAGGGAAAGGGGCCGATTGAAGCGGGCGGGGTGGGGAGGAGCGTTAGGGCCCCGACCCCGAAAGCCCATGCGGGCGAGGCCAGCCAGGGCCAGGTTTCACAAAGTCCGGGCTGCAGGACGCAGCTGCCCCAGGCCCGGAATGTGTGGCGGGGGCGGGGGCGAGGGCGGGGGGAGGACCCGAGCCCCCAGCCCCCAGCCCGGGCCCAGCTGGCCGCCGGCACGTAGCGCTCGTAGCTGGCTCGCCGCAGGAGGTAACAAAGCCGCCAGTGTGCGGCTGGGCGGGGCCTGCTGGCTACCTGCTGGGGGCCCGGGCCGGGCCGGGGTGCGGCGGGGTGGGGGTGGGGGTGGGGGTGGGGGTGGGGGTGGGGGTGGGGGTGGGGGTAGGGGTGAGGGTGGGGGTGGGGGTGGGGGTGAAGAGCCTCCAGAAGGTCCGGTCCCTGCTGTAGCCTCCCTTCTGCCCCGCAGCCAGAGCTTGGGGGAGCGTTCCGTTTCGCAGGTGGGATGGCCAAAACCCAGACACCGATGGGGACTGTCCCGGGGTCGAGCAGGGAATCGTGAAATGTACAGTCCTGAGCTGGAGGGTGGGGGCAAAGGGAGGGCTCTACCAGTACTGTCAGAGGTCCCAACAGCACCCCCTGCCCCAGGGGGAAAGCCGGGACTCTACTCCAGGCCACCGAGCCGAATTGGAATTCGATATACATGGACATTTAGGTGTTAAAGTATGAGATCCAAAGAATCCTTTCTAGGAGGTGAGAGGAGGCGACCTAGACGGTCTCCAAGAGGCTCTATACACAAGGTTAAAAAGCTGTGTAGTCCGTTTCAAGGAAAGGGGCCGCTGAGGAACTTGGGCAGTCACCAAACCCCCCGCAAGCCATGCGTGGCGCCACATTGTGTGTCCCCATGCCCACAGGAAGCCTTCATAGGTGCTAACAGACCCCAAACTCGGGAACAAGCACCATGCGCGCGCACGTCTGTATAGTCCCACAATCCGTGTCCGCTCCTGACCGCACACGCGTGCACAGGTCTGCTGTTGCTCACCATACGGAGAGATCCTGGGTAGCCTGGAGTGCCGGAGAATGAACCTGAGACCGAGGTTTTGGGATCATCTCACTCTTCCCCCATCCCACTCCCACCCCTTTTGCCCTGTGCCCTTTGTTCTCTGTGCTGATCAACCTAAGGGCAAAAGGGGGAGAGAAGTGGGGCAGACTCTTGGAAAATAAAGAAATGTCCGTTCTACTAGGGACCGCCCTCGCTCTTGGCCCTCACAGCCCAGCCCAGCCTCCCATTCCCCACCAAAGCTGGCAAATGCGGTACAGAGGACCACCCAAGATAGGTTTGCAGACCCAGGGGGAACTGGGAGCTGAGAAGCCGGGCCCCAGCCCCAGCTTGGGGGAGGAGATGGTGGCTGCACAGTGGGGCACGGGGCTGGCTGATCGCTGCGCTGTGGCCCTCCAATCTGCCCTGACAGACTGCTTTGGAGCTAATCAGCAGACCTGGGGAGCAAGGCCCAGATGCTCATACCCTCTCTCCTCCCCTGGCAGCCTGGCCTAGAGACCCCATTCCTGGAAGGGGAGCCCTGAGAGCCACAGAGGGAAACTCTGAGGTGCCAAACTGTCTACAGTCTCAAATCTGCTAGGGAGGAGTGAGACCAGGCCCCTGCCCTGCAGGCTGTTCAGGCCACTGAGAAACAGGCACATACACAGGTGCTGACAGGGACTACCACCCAACCTGCCTAGGGCTCAAGACTGGTTTTCAGAGAAAGAGAAGGCTCCCTCCACAGACAGGGCTGAGAAAGAAAAAATGAATAGAGGGATAAGTGAATGAAGGGACAATTGTCCAAGGCCAAGGATCCTTTGGATGAAAAAGCTTTGGCATGTCCAGGCTGGGGCTTCTTGCAGATTGTCATTGCTCTGACCCTGATGTAGTCAGGCTGCAGTTCCAGAACCTAGGAAACTTTCTGATTCAGCCCCCCAGTCTAAGGTCTGACATCCATCAGGTGGCTAAACTGATTGCTGGAAATCCTGAGTAGAGTGTTGCTCTGTCTGCCTCCCCAGCAAACTGAGAACTCTTCACAAATGTCTTCAGTGTCTGGCTCAGATTCCATCCCAGGACCTCCATGCCAGTGTCCCCTAAAACGTAGGCAAACTGTTCCAAAGGATCAAAGACAAACGTGAAGACCAGCTGCTTCCTGGCTGTGTGCCCTAACATGTAAATAGAGACAAAGATTGCAGTCACCTGAAGCAGTGCCCCCCCTCCCTGAACATGTGCTTACCTACTCTCCCTTTATATCTACATTTACACGTGTACTAGCAGCTCCCCTAGGGGCAGGAACTGGTCTCCATCTTTCTGTGCCACTATTGTCCAGCGTCACCTAACACATGGCCAAGCACAAGTCAGTGGAAGTCAATGTTGGTGGAAGGGTAAGTGATGACTGAAAACATCTTGTTAATCAAAGAGGGTTGTGCAAGTAAGTATAAGAGCTTATGTCATTTAAATCATAGAGGGACTTGAACATTATCTTTCAAATTAACTGAATCCCCCCCATTTGACATATGAGAAAACTAAGGCCCAGCATGTGAAACAGACTGTCAGAGATCACTCACAGAGGCTGTCCTGCTTCACACTCAGCTGAAGTCCCCTAACTCCAAGGGGAGAAGGGCCTCCCCCACACCCCCTCCTTAAGCCATGCTTGTGAGACCATCCCCTCCTCCAGGCATTGCTTCAGCCAGTGCAGACACTACCTTGGAAGCCCATCACATCGAGCCAAATCTTCCTTTCTCCAGTGACTGCCTTCCCAAGAAAACTTGAGAGCCATTAGTGTGTCTAAGGTTCTTGAGAGCCAAAGATGGGGTGCTGCGGTAAAAAGGTTGTGAACCCTGAGTGTGCACTCACAGTGAAGGCAGAGGCAGTGTTAGTACCTGTGGCCACTGGAGCTGGAAGGAGGGAGGAATAGATTCTCCTCAAGTCTTGGGAGGGAGTAGAACCCACCTGACACCTTTACTTTCAGACTTCTGACTCTAGAACTATAAGAGAATCCATTTCTGTTGTTTTAAGTCACCCAGTTTGTGATAACATGTTACAGTAGTCCCAGGAAACTAATACAGCTCTATCAGCTCTGGCTGTAAATCAGCCAGCACTCCCGCTTCTGTACATGTCATCTCCTAGCCAAACCTGGACCTATGCCACCAGGCATTCACCCAGTAAGCTCTGAAGACTGATCCTGGGTAGACTGAGACCCCTGCTACCCACAACCTAGCCTGGGTCACAGGTATCACTTACCCCTCACCCTGCCTGCCTCCATTGGATGCAGCACCACCCTCTCTGCCCCATCAGGCCCCTGTAGAAGAGGGTGGGGACATGCCTACTAGCTACTGGTATCAAGTACTGGCTATTGGGGAAAAACACCAACAGGAAAATCAGGAGGTTGATATTCAAATTTTGCCTCTGCATTAACTCACTGTATTAAAACAAATCACTTGGACAAGTTAATTCACCTCCCTGGATCATGGTTTCACCCCTTGTCAAGTACCCAGATTGGATTGCATGATTTTTCTGGGCTTTTTCGGTTGTGACTATGAATGAGCAGTGGCAAAAGTGCAAAGGTTATAAGGAAGGAGGAAGATAATGCCCAGGAGTAAAAATGTGCAAGCCTACAAATGGGATTGGATGAGGAGTAGTGTCAGTAACAGAGTGAACTTCAACGCTTGGGAGAAGTAAGGGCTTAGGACCAGAGGTCTGCATAAAAGATGTTCATCTGCAAGAGAGGAGTCCACCTATAAGAGCGGTATCCATTACAGGGTCTGCCCTAACATACTCCTTTCTAGGGAGATGGCTCTATCCACAACCCTCACAGTCCAACTGGGTATATTTGGACCATAGAAACTTATCCTCTGCTATGATATGAATGTTTATATTCTCCCAAGATTCCTGTGTTAAAATCCTAACCCACAGGTGATGGTGATAATATTAGGAGTTGGGGCTTTTTGAAGTAATTAATAGAAAAACTAGCCAGGCATTGTGGCAGGCACCTGTAGTCCCAGCTACTAGGGAGGCTGAGGCAAGAGAATCGCGTAAGCCCAAAGAGTTTGAGGTTGCTGTGAGCTATGATGCCATAGCATTCTACTGAAGGCAACAGTTTGAAACTCTGTCTCAAAAAAAAAATAAAAATGAGGTGTAACAAATGTAACTGGTAGTTGAGTTGTGCTAATGTTCAAAGCAAAGTCCACACACTTCTGCTGCTGATGGTCCTAAAGATTTACAGACTTTAAATTTGTAAGAACTTTTTTCCTAAAAGTGCATTGCAAGAAAGAGGAAAAAGAGTACTCAGCAGCCACGATCTGGGGACCATCACAGAGATAGGAGTTTCTTAATATGTAAAAATTACAGAGTTCTTAGGTACTAGAACTAATAATGAGAAGCAATAAGTGAGTTTAGCAAAATCACAGAACAACAAAGTCAACTGTATACTAGCATTAAAAAACTAGAAACTGGAATCTTAAAAACACTTTTTAAACATTTAAAAAATCAAATACTGCCTGGACATGGTGGCTCACACCTGTAATCCTAGCACTCTGGGAGGCCAAAGTGGGTGGATTGCCTGAGCTCACCAGTTCGAGACCCCTATCTCTACTAGAAATAGAAAAACTGAGGCAAGAAGATCTCTTGAGCCCAAGAGTTTGAGATTGCTGTGAGCTATGATGCCACATACTCTACCCAAGTTAACAGCTTTAGACTCTGTCTCAAAAAAAAAAAAAAATCAAATACAGTAGAACCTCCGTAGTTGACCACCTCCCTACAGTGGCCACCTCCTTAAGTTGACCTAATTTTCATAGACCAGACATGCTCCACATGGTACCCATCAGTACAGTAGGGCTAGTGCCTTATGTTGATACCTTTGTATGTTGACCAGTTTGTTTAACCCTTTGGGAGGTTAACTTACAGAGGTTCTACTGGTACTTGATATTTAAGAAAATATGTGTGAGATATACTAGATATCTATTGCTGTGTAACAAATTATCCCAATATTAGTGGTTTAAAATAAGCATTTAGTATCTCAGTTTCAGGAGCAGCTCAGCTGGGTGTTTCTGGCTCAGGTCTCTTATGAGGTGGTAATCCAGATGTTGGCCAGAGCTGCAGTCATATGAGGGCTGGACAAGGTTATTACAGAGGCCTCAGTTAGTTCCCCATCCTATGGAACTCTCCATAGGGCTGCTTACAACATGGCAATGGCTTTCTCTTCACTGGGATACCACTACACAGTATCTATGATTCTTTCACAACAAAGAATTATCCGGGCCAACATCTCTATACTACTGAGGTTGACAAATCCTGGGCTGAGCAAAGACTTAGTCTCAAAGAGGACACAAAATCATAAAAGAACACAATTGAATTTATCAAAATGAAAAACTTCTGCTTTTGCACAATGCCCATAGCTCAGTGAGTAGGGCAACAGCCACATATACCATGGGTGGCGGGTTTGAACCCAGCCTGGGCCTGCTAAACAACAATGACAACTGCAACAACAAAGAAAAATAATAGCCAGGCGTTGTGGCAGTCCCAGCTACTTGGGAACCTGAGGCAAGAGAATCACTTAAGCCCAAGAGTTTGAGGTTGCTATGAGTTGTGACACAACAGCACTCTACCCAAGGCGACAGATTGAGACTGTCTCGAAAGAAAGAAAAAGAAAAACTTCTGCTTTTTAAAGATGCCATTAAAAGAAAAAGGTAGCGGAGGCAGCACCTGTGGCTCAGTGGGTAGGACGCCGGCCCCCTATACTGAGGGTGGTGGGTTTGAACCCAGCCCTGGCCAAAAGTGCAACAAAAAAATAGCCGGGCGTTCTGGCAGGTGCCTGTAGTCCCAGCTACTCAGGAGGCTGAGGCAAGAGAATCGCCTAAGCCGAAGAACTGGAGGTTGCTGTGAGCTATGATACCATAACACTCTACCAAGGGCAACAAAGTGAGACTCTGTCTTTAAAAAAAAAAAAACAAAAAAAAAAAGGTGGCTGGGTGCAGCGGCTCATGCCTATAATCCTAGCAGTCTGGGAGGCCAAGGCAGGTGAATCGCTTGAGTTCATTAAGTTTGAGACCAGCTTGAGCAAGAGTGAGAGCTCATCTCTACTAAAAATTAAAAACTGAGGAAAGAGGATCACTTGAGTCTCAGAGTTTGAGGTTGTTGTGAAATATGATATGATGGCACTCTACCAAGGGCAACAAAGTGAGATGCTCTCTCTCAAAAAAAAAAAAAAAAAAATGGTTAAGCCACAGATGGATGAAAACATTTGCAAAATATGTATCAGATACAGGAACTGCCAGTGAATACACAAAAAAGTTTATTATTGTTATTCAAATGTCAACCATAATGAAATACCACTACATATCCAGGAGAATGACTGAAAGTAAAAAGAACAATAATGAAAGGTCAGGAAATGGAAAGGATACTTCTCATTTTTTTTTGTTTGTTTGTTATTAAATCATAGCTGTATACAATAATGCAATCATGGGGTACAATGTGCTGGTTTTATATACAAATTTAAACTGTTTACGTCAAACTGGTTAACATAGCCTTCACGGCATTTTCTTAGTTATTGTGTTAAGATGTTTATATTCTACACTTAGCAAATTTCACATGCAGGATACTTCTCATTTTGAATTAGCAAATTTTGGGGCGGTGCCTGTGGCTCAAAGGAGTAGGGTGCTAGCCCCCTATGTCAGAGATGGTGGGTTCAAACCCAGCCCTGGCTAAAACTGCAAAAAAAAAAAAACAAAAAACCCCCCCCAAAAAAATTAGTAAATTTTTAAGATCTTTATTTATTATTATTATTATATATTATTATTTTATATATTGTATTATATATATTATATTATATATTATTATATTTTATTATTATAAATTTTTAAGATCTTTATTTTTTATTATTATTATTATTTATGCAGTTTTTGGCCAAGGCTGGGTTTGAACCCACCACCTCTGGCATATGGGGCCAGCACCCTACTCCTTTGAGCCATAGGCACCGCCCAAATTTTTAAGATTTTTAAAGGAATTCTACTATACATTTGAAAGAGTTTATTGTACTTGCCCGGATATTAAGAATCTATGTATGGATTATAGTATTTGTTCAATGGAGGTTACCTATTAAAGATCTATAAAAGTGGTCACGAAGTCTGTCCAGAGAATAAATCATTTAAGGATTGCTTTGTTAGATTTTTTTTTTTTTTTTTGACATTTACAACCTATGAAGTCATAGACACTGGTAGTAGACCATATAGCATATGGAAAGGAGAAGTGAAAGCTAAGTTTGGAACATTCAATACTCATAAGAAACAACGTGGTGATAAGGGCATGGGGGAGGGTTTCGGCTCTAACACAAGAACACAAGAGCTCCCAAGAGAGCATTAGTGATTGGCAGTTCTCTACACTTGTGGAGCTAAGAGCTGCAGGGTCACCTCTATAAGAAGCTGCAGAAGAAAGCAGTCAGGGAGCGCTCATTCTTTTATGGACCACTCACTCTGACTCTTACTTCTCCTGCCAGCAGAACGCCTGTATGATGTCTCTCTATGAAAGACCACTAAGATTCATTCTCTTACTAAGATTGCTTCTCTTCCTCAAATACTCTCTCTGTTTCTCCCTTCTGCTAAGGCAAATAGCCCTAAGGCATCTAAGGGTAATTGTTCCTGAGCAAGATAATAGCAAAGCCGTCATCATCTGGACACTAGACAAGCCAAGGCTGAAGACCAGGCCAGTCCTGGGCCCCGACAGTGGCAACCCAGATGGGACCCCACGAGTGGCAACCACAAAGGGACAGTGGAAGCCATCATGTTGATTAGGGAGAGACTGAATTCCTCACCATTAGGGCCTCACCTCTATCTAGACCTCACAACGCCCGCTTCTGGTAGGATCTTTGTACCACTCCAGGGATTTCACTTGGCGCTCATGCATATCCTTATACCAAGGCCCTTTAAATGAGTCAGCATGAATGATCCAGTCCTGTTTTACTTGCCACTAAAAGCTCCTCACTTGAAAAGGGTTAGAGTTCTAGTTTATGATGAGAGGTTACATTGAGATTGAATTTAGAATGATGCTCATGGAAAACCTAACTCAAATGGCTCTTAGAACTGTCTATCACACACATAGTGAGTGATCAGTACATATTGGCCAAATAAATCAGTGAATGGAAACTGGTTTACACAAATGGCTTCTGTGACTTCATGTGGCTCAAACAGTATCACAAAGAATGGGGAAGGGGAGTCTCTCTCTCTACCTGCTCCAACTTCTGCAGTGTTATGCAGACTTCCCACCACCCATCACTATCCTGCTACTTGTCCCTCCTTGTGCCGTCCCACAAAGGGAAGTCTGCCTGGAAGCACCTTTTTTTTTTTTTTTTTTTTTTTTTTGAGACAGAGTGTTGCTTTATCACATTTGGTGCCATGGCATCACAACTCACAGCAACCTCAAACTCTTGTCTTAGCCTCCCAACTAGCTGGGACTACAGGTGCCTGCCATAATACCCAGCTATTTTTAGAAACAGGATCTCACTCTTGCTCAGGCTGATCTCGAACTCATGGCGTCAAACAATACACCCTCGTGGGCCTCCCAGAGTGCTAGAACTACAGGCATGAGCCACCACACCCAGCCAGGAAGCACCTTTAGAAAAAAAAGTCCACTTCTCTTTCTCAGGAATGCTAGGAAAAGTCTTCTGATTTTCCTTGGCTCTGATTTGGTTCAGGGTCAACCTGGACACATGGCTATAGACAGAAGGTGGGATGTGTGGGTTGGCTAAGACCAGTCAGAACCTATGCCTGGTGCTGGGCCATAAGCTGCTTCCTACAGGAATAGGTAGAATGGATGCTTGGTGACCAACAATGACAAAGGTCATAGGAATCTCAGGGTCTGGTGCCAGGAAGGTTCCAGCCTAGACTAAGCAATAAAAAGTTGTGGTTTGGGGTGGGGGTTGTGTGTTTGTGTGTGTGTGTTTGTGTGTTTTTGAGAAAGAGCCTCAAGCTGTCGCCCTGGGTAAAGTGCTGTGACATCACAGCTCATAGCAACCTCCAATTCCTGGGCTTAAGTGATCCTCTTGCCTCAGCCTCCCAAGTAGCTGGGACTACAGGTGCCCACCACAATGCCTAGCTATTTTTTGGTTGTAGTTGTCATTGTTTGGCAGGCCCGGGCTGGATTCGAACTCACCAGCTCTGGTGTATGTGGCTGGTGCCTTAGCCACTTGAGCTACAGGCACAGAGCCAGTTTTGTTTTGTTTTGGTTTGTTTTGAAAAAAAAAAAAAAAAATCCTAACAGTTTGAGGCCTGCATCCCACTCCTGGGACTTTTCCTAAAAACAAAAATACACCTTCCTACTCTTCATGTAGAGGAGTATAAAGCCACATGTAAAGGTATTTAAACTTATTGAATTATGGTGGTAAAAACATTGCCTATAAAAAATCATTAGATATTGGCTGGTCCAAGTGCAGTGCTGTTTGCAACTAATTGATCACAACCAATTACAGATTCCTTGGTTCCTTCTCCACTCCCAGTGCTTTACTTGACTAGCCTAAAAAAAACATTATTAGATATATTAGGACATTGGGTGATGTATAGGGGTTAATTGGAGGCAATAGAAACATTTTTTACTTTGTTTTCACAGCTATTACAATGTTTGCATAATCATAAAAAACTAGAATGCAGTTTTGGACTAAGTCAGGGATAATGCTGGAGCTGGGATTCAGTCTCAAGATATTTCCTTGAAGAAGTGACTTAAACCTTCTGAGCCTCAGTTTTCTCTGAAGTTAAACAGAGACAACAATACTAATTGCCCCACATTATAAGGCTATTGTGAGCGAGAGGTGAGAATTTTCTATGGAGTACACAGGGCCTCATGTGAAGGACTCATTCAAGGTGTTCTACAAGTTGTGACAGGCTGTGGTGCACAGAACTGACAACAGACTTTGATAACAGGTTTACTGAGGTATAATTGACATACAATAAACAGCACACACTTTAAATTATATAAGCTGATAAGTTTTGACATCCCTGAAACTTTCACTTCAAACTAGATAATGAGGCCCAGTGCAATGGCTCATCCCTGTAATTCTAGCACTCTGGGAGGCCAAGGCGAGTGGATTGCTTGAACTCAGGAGTTTGAGACCACCCTGAGCAAGAGTGAGAACCTGTCTCTACTAAAAATAGAAAAAATGAGGCAAGATGATCTCTGGAGCCCAACAGCTTGAGGTTGCTGTGAGCTACGAGGACAGTCCACTCAGAGTGCCTGAGTGAGACTCTGTCTCTAAAAACAAAACAACAGGGCAGCGCCTGTGGCTTAAAGGAGTAGGGAGCCAGACCCATATGCCGGAGGTGCCGGGTTCAAACCCAGCCCTGGGTTTGAACTGATAAAAAAAAAAAAAAAATTACATAATGAACATACCCATCACCTCCCAAACTTCTTTATCTTGCCCTATAATCCCTCTATCTGATCCCCTCCACCACTGCCATCCTGAGTAACCACTAATCTGCTTTCTGTCACTGTAGATTAATTTGCATTTTCTAGAATTTCATATACTAAATGAAATTCAGCTGGTTTTTTTTTTTGGCCAGAGCTGGGTTTGAACCCATCACCTCCGGTATATGGGACTGGCACCCTACTCCTTGAGCCTTTTGAGGTTTTGAGATTCACCCTTGCTATTGCATGTAGCAAGAGTCCATGCCTTTCTATTGCTGAGTAATATTCTATTGTGTGAATATATCACAAATTTTCATTCATTCACTTGTTGATAAACACTTGTATTCTTTCTAATTTTTGGCTATTACATATAGAGTTGCTATAAGTGTTTACTTAACAAGTCTTTGGGCAGACATATGCTTTCATATGTCTTAGGTAAATACCTACTAGTAGGATTGCTGGGTTGTGATGTATTAAGAAACTGGCTAGAAGCATGGCTCACACCTGTAATCCTAGCACTCTGGGAGAACAAGACCAGAGGATCACCTGAACTCAGGAATTTAAGGCCAGCTTGAGCAAGAGCAAGACCCTCATCTCTAAAAATAGCCAGGTGTCATTGCGGCCATTGCCTGTATTCTCAGCTACTTGGGAGGCTGAGGCAGGAGGATGGCTTGAGCCCAGGAGTTCAAGGTTGCTATGAGCTGTGCTGAGGCTATGACACTCTAGCCTGGGTAACAGTGAAACTT
Organism: Loris lydekkerianus; assembly: GCA_963574355.1. Lineage (NCBI taxonomy): Eukaryota > Metazoa > Chordata > Mammalia > Primates > Lorisidae > Loris > Loris lydekkerianus. The sequence goes on along the minus strand of CAUYPK010009082.1, from coordinate 29,209 downwards.
GTCAAGAGAAGAGAAGAGAAGGGGAGGGGAAAGGAAGGAAAGAAAGAAGGGAGGGAGGAAAAAGAAGGGAGGGAGGGAGGGAAGGGAGAGAGAAGAAAGAAAAGAAAGGAAAAGAAGGAAGGAAGGAAGGAAGGAAGGAAGGAAGGAAGGAAGGAAGGAAGGAAGGAAGGAAGGAAGGAAGGAAGGAAGGAAGGAGAGAGAGAGAGAGAGAGAGAGAGAGAGAGAGAGAGAGAGAGAGAGAGAGAAAGAGAAAGAAAGAACTACCTGGCATTAAATGTGGCCATCAGGGGTCACCTATTCTCCACCTTTTCAAGCTGTCTACACAATTCTTTTTATTTTTATTTTGTTGTTGTTGTTCAATAAAGTTTTATTTTTCTGAATATATGGTTGGTTGGACCCTGTTCATGCATCTCACCAGCAGCTGGGGCATCTCCACCCTTGGTATTTCTAGTGTAAATTACTTGAGCTCTGTGCTTTGAAACCAGTTTGATAAGTCCTTTACTAAGGAGCTCCTTTAGGAGCTGCCCTGGCCAGGGAACCTCGAATCTTTAGTCTCTCAGAGACTACAGCTAGAGTGATAAGCTTATAGTTGGGAACTTCCTTACGGAGTTTGTCATACGTAGTCTAGGTTTGTCAAACAAGACTAGGATGTTGAGCTTGTCCCGAACTTTGCCTTCGGACCACTTCTTCTTTTTGGCCTTGCCTCCAGATTTGTTCACTGGGTCTTTATCTTTCTTGGCCGACTACTTTCCGGCATCTTTCTTCTTCTTGTCGTCCTTGGGCAAAGCTAGGAGAGGAGCTGCCACTACCGCAACCTGGCTAAGATGTCGGACAAAAAGGCTTTTTTTTTTTTTTTTTTGAGACAGAATCTCACTACATCACCCTCAGTAAAGTGTGGTGGTGTAACAGCTCACAGCAACCTCAATCTCTTGGGCTTAAGCAATTCTTTTGCCTCAGTCTCCCAACAACCCCCAGCTATTTTTTTGTTGAAGTTGTCAATGTTGTTTAGCAGGCTGGGGCCGAGTTCGAACCCACCAGCCTACATGTATGTGGCTGGTGCTGTAACCACTGTGCTACGGGTGCCCAGCCTGTCTGAACAATTCTTGGAGGTCTGGGGTTGGCATCACAATAGACCCTCTTTCTGCTTAAAGACTTTACCTCTGTCCCTGGTGGCCATCACAATTTCCTAAGAAGCTTTAAACAATGAAGATTCCTGGGGCCCACCTGAGATTTACTGACTCAGAATATCCTTTGGTCGGACATAAAATGTATTTTTGTTTGTTTAGTGCTTGTGTGATACCACTATATTGACAAGTAGGAACTCCCCACCTACCAGATCAAGTTTAAACTCCCAGGTAAGGCATTTGCAGCCTCTGGGATTGGGCCCTGATGCCCCATGCAGCCTCACGCCTTGCCCCTCATGTAACCTCAGGACATCATGAAACTGCTCCATGTTCCTCTGACATGCTCAGGCTCTCTCACAACCAAATCTTCACACACTCCACCTTTGTATTGCCCTTTCCTATACCCAGAGGACTTCTACGTGACCTGGGTGGCCCAGCTAAAATGCCACACCTTTCTTCCATCAGCCAAACAGAACTCTTTTCCCTTACCCATGTGTCTTCCAGCACCTCCTACCTCCTTCTGTCACAGCACCCATCACTCTACTGCATAACTATTTAATGACAGTGGTGCTTGATAGTTTGTACAACCTGCCTCCCAAGAATCCTTTAAGGTAGATGGTGATGATTATGATAGCAAAGACTTAGCAGGTGAAAAGCCTCTGTACCTGCTGCTAGACACTTTCATCTTCACAACAGCCTGATGAGAGAGGTTCTATTATTATCAGGCCCTTTTACAGATGGGGACACCAAGTCTCATGGAAATCACTTGCTCAAACTCACTATTCTCATAAATAGCAGAGTCACAGTTTGCATCCAAGAGCCTCTGACCCCAGAGCACCACACTCTCACTTGGTCCCCGATCACACCTTTTGCCAAATAATCCCTAGGCCAACCCCTTATTCTTTTTCCTTGTCCCTCGGATCTGGATTATTTCTAAGTTTTAGCTATTACAAGAAAATTGCTATGAATATTCATATATAAGTTTAAAAACTGCCAAGCTGGCTAGGTGCCTGTAGCTCAAGTGGCTAAAGTGCCAGCCACATACACCAGAGCTTGTGAGTTCAAATCCAGCCCAGGCCTGCCAAACAACAATGACAACTGCAACCAAAAAATAGCTGGGTGTTGTGGCGGGTGCCTGTAGTCCTAGCTGCTTGGGAGGCCAAGGCAAGAGAATCGCTTAAGTTCAGGAGTTGGAGGTTGCTGTGAGCTGTGATGCCACAGCACTCTACCCAAGGTGACAGCTTGAGGCTCTGTCTCAAAATAAAAAAACAAAAACAAAAAAAACCTGCCAAGTTGTTTTTCCAAGGTTATACCATTTCACTCCCGCCAGCATGTGTAAGAATTCCAGCTACTCCACATCTTCCCCAACATTTGAAATCATCAATCTTTTTAATCTTGGCCATCATAATAGATGTGTAGAGGAATCATATGGTGGCTTTAATTTGCTGCCCCTAATGACTATGATATTAAGCTTCTTTTCATATCCTTATTTATGTTCTTTGGTGAAATGTCTGCTCAAATCTTGGTTGTATTTTAATTTATTTTTTAAATATTGATTTGTAAGAGTTCTTTTTTTTTTTTTTTTTTTTTGCAGTTTTTGGCCAGGGCTGGGTTTGAACCCGCCACCTCCAGCATATGGGGCTGGCACCCTACTCTGTTGAGCCACAGGCACTACTCTGTAAGGCTTCTTTATATAGTCTGGAAACAAGAACCTTGCCTGATAGTGATTTTTTTTTCCCCCCAGTCTGTGGTTTATCTTTTCATTATCTTAACAATGTCTTTTCTAAAAATAGTTAAGTTTTAATTTTGATAAAGTCAGGTTTATTTTTTCTTTTATGAACAGTGCTAATTCATCTTAGCAATATTTTATCATTTCAGTGTATAGGTCTTACACATATTTTATCAGACTTATCCCTAAATATTTCATAATTGTGGTGCCATGGACAATTAAAAAATTTTAATTTCTAATTGTGTGTTGCTGGCATGTTGAAATATAACTGACTTTTTTATATTTATCTTGTAGCTTCTATCCCTGCTAAACTACTCATTTATTTGTTCCAGTAGTTTTTTTGTACATTCCACAGGATTTTCTACATGTTGTCTGTAAATAAAGAGTTTCACTTCTTCTTTTCAATCTTAGGTACCTTTCATTTCTTTTTTTCTTTATTGCACTAGTGATTTGGCTGAAGTAGTCCTTGTTCACTAAAATATTGGGTTTTTTGAAGTCATTTTTCTCTGTAAGTTTTATTTTACGTAGTTTCTGTAACTATGCCTTCAAGTTCCTAATATTCTCTTCTGCAGTGTCTAATCTTCCATTATTTCTATCCATCGTATTTTTCATGTCAGATATTGTACTTTCCATCCCTAAAAGTTTTCTTTGGCTCTTTAAAAATTTTTTCATGTCTCTACATAGATGTCAATTTTTCTTGCAGCTTAACATATGCAATACATCCATAATAACCATTTTAATGTTATTGTCTACTAATTTTACTATGGGTGTCATTTCTAGGTCAGTGGTGATTCTTATTCCTTTGCATGCCTGGTGACATCTGTAACCATTGATACCAAACATTTGTGAATTTTACTTTGTTGGATGCTATATATTTTTTATTTCTATAAATAACTATATTTGTGTATATGTGTATGTACATAAAAATAATCTTGAATATTGTTCTGAGAAGTAATTGTTACCTGAAAATTATTTGATCCTCTGGTTATGTGTGTCCAGAGATATACAAGTATTTAGTACAGGGTTACTTTTTCCCCAGTGCTTAATTAAGACCCTTCTTATACTCTAATGCCCCTTGAATTATGAGGCTTTCCGCTCTGGCTATCAGGAAAAGGCTTTATTTGCCAACCTTGTGTGAGCTCTGAGCACTATTTCCTCTTATCTTTTAGAGTGGCTCTTACCCCAGCCTTGGTCACTTTCTAGTTGATTAATTCTCAGCTGAAGAGTTGAGGGGTACCCTCTGCATGTCTCCAGTGTACTTTCTCTGTAGCTCTCCTCTCTCCAGGGTTCTGCCTTGCAAACTCCAGCCTCTTTAGCTTTCTCCAAACTCTAAGCCATGTTCTGTTAACTCAGGGAGACAGCTCTGCCTGAATCCCCCCTACCTCTGCACCATGGCCAGAGAACTTTCTTACTCCAAGCATTAAGTCTGTCATAGAACTCACCTTGTTTTCCCTTCTTCCATTCATCACCGTTCATTATTGCCTAATGTGCCATGTCTTGAGTGCTACTCTTTTTGGGGGTGGGGGAGATCATCCTGTTTTGTTTTGTTTCTTAAAATGCTTCAGAAGGAAGAGTAAATCTAATTTCTGTTACTCCATTCTGGCCAGAAGCTGAAGCTCCTGGCATCAGAGTTGGCATTGGACTTGGTCAGGAAGTGTCAGGGTTGGCTCTGTGCTACAGCTGGAGGGTTTCCTTCTTTATACTAGTTGGCACACCTTACCCCTGGGAAGGACTGATCTTACTATGCTCTCAACCTCTCAGGCACTGGGTGCCAACCAGGTCAGTAGCCAGGGAGAGGAGGTAACCAGTGTGCCCTGTGGGAAGCCAGAGCTGGCATGTCTCATAATAACTTTGTCAACAGAATGATTTCTCTCTGTCTCCACCTCTCCAGCCATCCCAGCTGAGGTCAGGATGCCTTCCTCTGAGAGCTCTGACCTTGTCTCCAGTTACTGACCTCACCTGGCCAGAGCTGGAAGAGGATTAGCACCTACAACTTCCCAGCTGGCAAAACTGACCCCTACCTAGCAACAGCAGTTTTAAGATTCCAATTTCTGAGCAGTCACCACTTGCCAGGTCCTGGGCTACCAATTAAAAATCCAAGGCTGGGAGAGGTAAAGCAGCTTACCCAAGGTGACACAGCTAGAAAGGGGAAGAATGGATGGCCTGCCAAAAATAAGTCCTGGGAACTTGGCCAGGGTCTATGTCTCTATCTCCGACTTCTGTCTCCCTTGGGGCCTGAAATCCTATCCTGAATCTGCTTAGTTCTGGGGGGTAGCATGGTGGGTAGGACACAAACAGACCCAAGTTCAAATCCTATTTTCCTTTTCTTTTCTTTCTTTCTTTTTTTTTTTTTTTTTTTGAGACAGAGTGTCATTCTGTTGCCCTGGGTAGAATGCTGCAGTATCATCAGAGCTCACAACAATTTCAGTCTCTTGGGCTCAAGAGCTCCTCCTGACTCAGCCTCCCCAGTAGCTGGAAGTACAGGTTCCTACCACAAATCCAGCTAGTTTTTCTATTTTTAATAGAGATGGAGTCTCACTCTTGCTCAGGATGGTCTCAAACTCCTAAATTCAGGGGATCCACACCCCTTGGCCTCCTAAAGGGTTAAGATTACAGGCATGAGCCACCATGCCTCACCTCCAAATCCTCTTTTCTTTCCTTCCTTCCTTCTCTTTGACAGAATCTCACTTTATCACCCTCAGTAGAGTGCTATGGCATCATAGTTCACAACAACCTCAAACTCTTGGGCTTAAGCCATCCTCATGCCTCAGCCTCCCAAGTAGCTAGGACTACAGGTGCCCGCCACAACACCCAGCTATTTTTTTTTTATTCTTTTTTTTAGAGACGGGTCTCGCACTTCCTCGGGCTGGTCTCAAACTCATTAGCTCAAGCAATCCACCTGCCTCAGCCTCCCAGAGTACTAGGATTACAGGTGTGAGCCACCACGCCAGACCCCTTTCTTTCTTTCTTTCTTTTTTTTTTTAAAGTTTCACTCTGTTGCCCCACTAGAGTGCTGGGGTGTCATCATAGCTCACAGCAACGTCAAACTCCTGGCCTCAAGCCATCCTCCTGCCTTAGCCTTCTCCTGGCCTCAAGCCATCCTCCTGCCTCAGCCTCCCAAGTGGCTGGAACTACAAGCATCTGCCACTATACCTGGCTAATTTTTCTATTTTTAGTAGAGACAAGATCTCACTCTTGCTCAGACTGTTCTGGAACTTCTGAGCTCAAGGGATTCTCCCACCTAGGCCTCCCAGAGTGCTAAGATTACACCATGCTTCAGAGAGTCTCCCAACTGTTATTAAGCCACAAGAATTGCTTCCAAAAATTGGGGTAGCAGTATTTACTTTACCATGTTGACAGAAGGATTAAATAATATCTAAAAAGTACAAACTTCAACAAGGGTGCTCGATGTATGGTCCTGAGACTCCTGTCAGGTGTAAAAGGATGATTGCCTTTCTGTCCTGACAAGTAAAAGGCTAAACAAACTGAAAAATCAACAGTTCTTTTTAGATACATCAGAGAAGTGAGGCCACTGCCCTAGAAGCTGGAGAGGCAGACAGGCAGATGGAGAATCATAACTTAGTGAAGCTTCTGCAGAAACTCACAAGGAGAAAACTCCACAAGAACTAGCACCAGAGTGGGAAAAACCTAAGCTACAATTGATGAATTGCTGGCAGTGTCATGTGGGAATGAAAATCTGAAAGATAAAAATTCCATGAAGATCCAGTCATAGGGGCGCCCCCACATGTTTATGCGTTTTATCTCCAGAATCTTTCCCAGGTCCTCCCCATGAATATCAGAGAAAAATCCCTTCCTGCTTCTGGCAGGGGGATGGGAAAGGAACCATTTTAAATATGCCAGACCATGTTATCCTTAAGAAGGCCTGTTCTCATGAGAAACTATTTTATCAGAGCCCAGTCTTCTGGAGTTTTCCCAGAGCCTCAGTAACCTGAGGGAAGGAGACACCCAACTCCATTCCCTTCCAGCCATCTTGTCCCACCTAAGGAAAGGAAGCAGCACCACCGGGGATGGATGTGCTCCCACTCACAGCCTAAGGGTATATGGCACACCTCTTGGGTTCAGAACACAACTACAAGAGGGAATCGAGGGCAATGCCCATAGTCCAGTGGGTAGGGCACAGGCCACATACACCCAGGCTGGCAGGTTCAAGCTGGGCCTGGGCCAGCTAAAACAACAATGACAACTGCAACAAAAAAAAAAATGGTCGGGCATTGTGACAGGCACCTGTAGTCTCAGATACTTGGGAGGCTGAAGCAAGAGAACCACTTAAGCCAAAGACTTTGAGGTTGCTGTGAGCTGTGACACCATAGCACTCTACCCAGGGCAACAGCTTGAGACTCTGTTTCAAAATAAATAAAATAAATAAATAAAAGACTGAGACCTAGAGGAATCCTCAAAGAACTCAAATTAGACCTCCCATTTGACCCCGCAATCTCACCACTAGGTACCTATCCTGAAGAAAAAAAAAACTTTTTATCATAAGGACACATGCACTAGATGATTTGTCGCAGCTCAGTTTACAATACACAAAGATGTGGAAACTACCTAAATGCCCATCAACTCGGGAATGGATTAACAAACTGTGGTATATGTATACCATGAAATATTCTTCAGCCATAAAAGAGATGGTGACTTCACATCTTTTGTATTAACCTGCATGGAGTTGAAACACATTCTTCCCAGTAAAGAATCACAAAAATGCAATGAATCCCCAGCAATTAAAAAAAAAAAAAAACACACAAGAATGGAAAAGCAAATATCTAACGTACTCAATGCTAATATGAAGTCAGCAGATGATATAATTCATGCTCACATAGGAGAAAATCTAATTTCAATTCAAGTTAGGGGAGGAGGAATGAGGGCAAGGGGAGAGGGGTTGGGGTGCTCCCACTGAATAGGCACAATGTAGGGGCGTATGGCACACATTTTGGGTGCAGAACATAACTATTATATACAAGAGGGACTCAACATAACAAATTCAAATATTGTGACTTGGTTGTTTGTACCCTCACATTAACCTGAAAAAAAAAAAACAACCAAAAACCAAAAAACAAGACAGACCTACAACATCCACAGGACTATGGTGTGCTTCATCTTCCCTGCACCTTCCTGCCATGGTACCAAAGGCCCATTTTGCTGGAATGCTTTTTACCCAGTGTAGGGACCACGGGAAAACTTCCCCTTCACCATCTGAAGCCTTGCTGAAAAATCAACCCACAAAGGGCAGATTAATAGAAGAAACAGGATATTAATTTGTTAGTGTGCTTGGAGGAGAATTACAGAGTCTGCCCGATATCCCAGTGGTGTATGAATTGTTCTAAATCCTTCTTCTTATGGGAAAGGGAGATGTGCAAGTGTGGATGATCTTAGAGGGGTAGTAAATGATTTGCAGGGGAATTCAATAGGCTTGAAGAACACACAATGGCTTGGGACAAAGTATGTTGGGCCCACAGAGAAGACAATGGTTTGTGTGAAAAGTCTGTCCAGGTTTATTGACAGACTTCAGTCTTTCTTCCTGTGATATGAGTTCAGTTAATGAAAACTCAGGGAAGGGACCAGAGGTGATTGTTTTCTTCTTCCGCGGATCCAGACTTGAAGTAGATAAGGAAACTTCAGAAAACAACTTCATCCTGTGTGTTGGGAGGGACAGAGAAGGAGAGATGGGAAGGGGGGCAGAGACCCCGAGGCTTCTTCCCCAGTTCAGCTTCATCAAAGCAGCGATTTTAGGGTATGGGCTCCTAAGCCCCAACACCAGTATACCACGTGCAGCTTTCAACGAAAACTTAGAAAGCATACTAAAGGCATGATTTGGAGAAAAACAGCAAGTATCAGAATCATCAGATATGACATAAACACAGCTTAACAAACTTAAAATAATAAAACCATACAATGTCTGCTCTCAGATCACAGAGGAATTAAACTAAGGTAGTAGGATATTTATTCACCATCAGTTTCCCTGTGCTATGCAAATTAAAATAAAATTGTGTATGCCTTTTCTCCTATTAATCCACCTTTTGTCAATTGATTTTCAGTGAACCCTGAGACAGCAAAGTGGAAGTTTTCCCTTGGCCCCTCCAATAGAGTGGGCTAGGATCAATCCAATCCCAGGTGCCATAGCTAATCACATTACAGTGAGGTCTCAATGCAATGGAAAATTGAAATGCACCTTCCACATGTCCCATCTTAGAAGACTTTAAAAGATGGGGGTTTTTTTGGAGACAGAGTCTCAAACTGTCACCCTGGGTCGAGTGAAGTGGCATGACAGCTCACAGCAACCTCAAACTCTTAGGCTCCAGTGACTACAGTCACCTGCCAGAATGCCGGGCTATTTTTTGGCTGTAGTTGTCATTGTTGTTTGGCGGGCCCCGGCTAGATTTAAACCTACCAGATCTGGTGTATGTGGCTGGCATCCTAGCCACCTGAGCTACAGGTGCCAAGCCAAGATGTCTTTTAATGTTTTACCAGAGAACATGAAAAATAGCCTGCCAGATCCAAAATCCAAAAGCTTTATTTGTAGTGTTTTTTAACCATTTTTATCTCATGGCATGCTCGAACCTATAGCTAAACTTCCACAGCACATTTAAATTATGTTGATTAAAAAAAAAAAAAAAAAAAAGAGTAAATGGCTGGTCTCGGTACACTGTGGCTCACGCCTATAATCCTAGCACTCTGGGAGGCTGAGGTGGGTGGATTGCTTGAGCTCAGAATTTTAAGACCAGCCTGAGCAAGAGTAAGACCCTCTGTCTCTAATAAAAATAGAAAAACTAGCTGGGTGTTTAGTCCCCACTATTTGGGAGGCTGAGGTGAGAAGAACTCTTGAACCCAAAGCCAGGCGTGGTGGCTCATGCTTCTAATTCTAGCATTCTGGGAGGCCAAGGCAGGTGGAGTGCCTGAGCTCACGGGTTCATGATCAACCTAAACAAGAGCGAGACATCTCTAAAAATAGCCAGGCATTGTGGCGAGTTCCTGTAGTCCCAGCTACTAGCGAGGATGAGGCAAGAGAATCACCTGAGCCCAAGAACTTGAGGTTGCTGTGAGCTATGACACCATAGCACTCTACCAAGGGCAACAAAGTGACACTCTACCAAGGGCAACAAAGTGACACTCTGTCTCAAAAAAAAAAAAAAAAAGAACTCTTGAACCCAAGAGTTCAAGGTTACTGTGAGCTAGCATGATGCCACAGCATTCTATTCAGTGCGACAGAGTGAGAGTCTGTATCAAAAAAAAAAAAAAAAAAGAATATACTTAACTGTGCTTTGAATTTCTTTCAAAAATAATTTAATTAAGATCTTTAAAATTTTTAGCAGCACACCTAAGATCCTCTCTTGGCACACCAGTTGAAAATCACTGCATTACAGTGGTGCCTGTAGCTCAAGCAGCTAAGGCACCAGGCACATACACCAGAGCTGGCGGGTTCGAATCTGGCCTGGGCCTGCCAATGACAACTACAACCAAAAAAATAGCTGGGTGTTGTGGCGGGTGCCTATAGTCCCAGGTACTTGGGAGGCTGAGGTTGCTGTGAGCTGTGATGCCCAAGAGCTAGAGGTTGCTGTGAGCTGTGATGCCAGAGCACTCTACCCAGGACCATACCTTGAGTCTCTGTCTCAAAAAAAAAAGAAAAGAAAAGAAAAGAAAGAAAGAAGGAAAATCACTGCATTAGCACTTTAAATCTAGTTAAATGGAATATATACACTGGTGCTGGAAGTTCTGCGTGTCTGAGAAAGACAAACATAGCAATACACTAACAGAGGACAGCTATCCAGCCAACTATAAGTCTTAAGGCTTCAGAAGGAAGCAATCTTTTCTAAGTTTTGTTGTTACCATTTTGCATTTAGATTTTATCAAGTAAAACATGCCATTTTGGGGCGGTGCCCATAGCTCAGTGGGTAGGGCATCGGCCACATAAGCTCAGGCTGATGGGTTTGAATCCAGCCCGGGCCAGCCTAACAGCAGTGACAACTGCTACAACAAAAAAAATAGCTGGGCATTGTGGCCGGCACCTGTAGTCCAGCTACTTGGGAGACTGAGGCAAGAGAATCACTTAAGCCCAAGAGTCTGAGGTTGCTGTGAGCTGTGACACCACAGCACTCTATCAAAGGCCACATAGTGAGACTCTGTCTCAAAAAAAAAGAAAAAATGCCATTTTTCCTAGCATTCTGGGAAGCCAAGGTGGGAGAATTCCTTGAGCTCAGGAGTTCAAGAACAGCCTGAACAAGAGCTAGACCCCTGTCTCAACTAAAAATAGAAAAATTAACTGGGTGTTATAGTGGACACCTGTGGTACCAGCTACTCAGGAGACTGAGGCAAGAGGATCGCCTGAGCCCAGGAATTTGAGGTTGCTGTGAGCTAGGCTGAGGCCATGGCACTCTAGCCTGGAGCGGCAGAATGAGACTCTGTCTCAAAAAAATAAATAAAATAAAATAAAAATATGCCATTTTTTATCCTTTAGTTTAAGGGAGATGTCATTTCCCTTCTTGGAGACAAGGAAGACTCTTTAACAATGAGATTATTCAAGTCTATGCATAGTTCAGATAATAAATAAGTCATCCTCCAATTCTTCTCAAAAGAATTTTTTTCTTTTTTGCATAATTTTCTCCCCAAGTAAGGACATGTTGTTTCAAAATGTCCCCAGATCACAACAGGGGAGGGGGGGCCGCACAGGAGAGTCTATTAAGTTCCCTACTACAGAAGCTCAACATGGTGAACTGAATTTGGAACTCTTCATTTATTTATTTCCTCTCGATTTTCCTGATGACAGTGATTCCAAAGTAACATGTAAGAGCAAGGCTATCCTTGTTTTAATTTCCAAAAATTAAGGTGTCTTAGTTTGATTTAGAGCCAGCTGTGAATGTCATACATGAATTTACCTTTTGTTTTTATTAAGCCGTTTGTTTATATTTTTAGCTTGTGACACCTCTTGAGATAATGAGTTCTATGTTCCACATGGGAAAAAAATCATTCATCTTTTACAGATAGAGTAAGTAAGCAGGGAAAGAAAAGATCCAGCATATATTTTTCTGTTCTAGGACTCCCAAACATGAAACCGACCTTGAAACAAGGGACTCTGGCAGCTGAGGAAATTTTGTAATTTTTGGTTCATTTTCCTCCTCCACCTCACCCCACCCCAGGGCACAATTTGTGTCTTTGTACTTGCAGCACCTAAGCAGTACCTGGCCTATACTAGGCCCACAAAAAGAAAAAAGAAAAAAAGAAAAGCAAGGCATGGTGGTATGCCCCCTTATAGTCCCAGCTACTAGGGAGACTGAAGCAGAAGAATCACTTGAGGCCACGAGCTAGAGGCTGAGGTGAGCTATGACTGTGCCTATAAATAGCTACTGCACTCCAGGCTGGTCAACACAGCAAGATCCCCTCTTTCTCTCTCTCTCTTTTTTTTTTTTTCTTTTAAGAGATGAGTCTAATTTTGTCGCCCTCAGTAGAATGCTGTGGCATCACAGCTCCCAGCAATCTCCAGCTCTTAGGCTTAGGTGATTCTTTTGCCTCAGCCTCCTGAGTAGCTGGGACCACAGGTCCCCGCCACAACGCCCAGCTAGTTTTTGTTGTTGCTGTTGCAGTTTGGCCAGGCCAGGTTCGAATCCGCCACCCTTGGTATATGGGGCTAGCACCCTCCTCTCCGAGCCACAGGTGCTGCCCCAGATCCCATCTTTAATAGAAAAAGAGCAATATAACACAATGATAGTGGGAAAAATTTCAAAATACTTGGAGATGAAACAATATACTTCTCAATAACAGTTGGGTCAAAGAAGAGATCTCAAGAGAAATTTAAAAATATTTTGAATGAAAAGAAATTAAAATACAGTTTATTAGCACATAGTAGCCACCACCATCATGCTTATTGTTCTTATTCCTCACCCTCTGGCCACAGCCCTGCCCCAGTCATGGGTGAGTTCACCATGATTATCATGCACTGGACCACCCAGGCCCCAGCTCTTGGGTCTAGCTATTGTTTCTTGGCCTTCCCAATTGTCATTGCTCTAAAATCTGTATCATACTTTGGGCTGAAGTCTGTCTGAGTTGCCATAGGTACAGAAGAAAGTTAAGGGTGTCCTTATCTCAAGCATTTCTGCAGGGAGCTGATGTAGTATAATTGCCTGGCGAGAGAGTGAGAACCATATTCAAGCAGAGGCAGCAGGAAGAGCTGCCAGCAAGGCTGTTGAGCAGATGCTTGTGTTGAATAAGGTGTGGACTCAGTGACCCCTTTAGCCCCTTCCAATAGTTAAGATTCTTGGCTCTGCACCTGTGGCTCAAGTGGCTAAGGCACCAGCCACATATACCTGAACTGGTGGGTTTGAATCTAGCCCGGGCCGCCAAGCAACAATGATGATGGCTGCAACCAAAAAACAGCCAGGCGTTGTGGCAGGCGCCTGTAGTCCCAGCTACTTGGGAGGTGGAGGCAGGAGAATCGCTTGAGCCCAGGAGTTGAAGATTGCTGTGAGCTGTGATGCCACGGGACTCTACCTAGGACAACAGCTTGAGGCTCTGTCTCAAAAAAAAAAAAAAAAGAAGATTCTTGAGATTCTAAAATTCTCCATAATTCTTAGAATTTGTGATCCTTAGGCAGGATTATTCCAAATATTTTTCCCCTAAGATTATTTGATTTTAATGTTCTGTGAGTCTCAGGTTTTATAAGTAGTACTAAAAGTGATGAAGTATACAAAAATTCCTACCTAAATATATGGCCCAGAATTCCTCTTAGGAAGAGAAGAAGCTACCTTTGTTAAGGAAAATGATTTGATAAGGGCTTTCAGTGGAGACCCCACCAGAAGCCTGGGATAGCTAAACCCTGGGCTCTCACGGAGCAAATTGGGAGGGAGGGAGCTGAGAAGAGAGATGTAAGGTGGCGAGGAAGATGACACAACCCATGGGACCATCTGATGCTAGTGAGATATGCTTCATGAGATGTAATCCTTTCTTGGAACATTCTGAACCCTCCACACAGTCTAGCCTCAGGAATGCTTGGAGGGAGTGCTTTTATTTTTATATGAGATACAAGTAAGAGTCAGTTTCATCACACTCAGACCAATGGGACTCAGGACAAAGCCAGCATGTTTTGCTGAAGGAAGAGATTATGAGTAAGTATGAGCCCCCTGGGATTTAGCAGGCATCCCTGGGAGAACAGGGAGATTCCTCATGTGAAGCTGCCCGTCATATTGCATCTAGGGAACTCTATTCACATTAAAGTCTATGCGAATGGCTTTCTCTGCAGGAATATAGTATACAACCTGAACGACTGAACATGGACCTGGACCTGAGGTTAGAGGTAATTTTTATCTCTGAGAGGACCAGGAGATCTCCCTTTCTACTCCCCTTGCTAGTGTTCAGGTTCAACATTATATTTAGGTTCTATGTTTAAGGTTCTAAGATCCTAGGGTTTTAGGACAGCTCTATGACTCCAAGATAAGTAAGAGTATAAATGTTTTATAATTCTAACACAATGGCAACCACCTCAGCTAAGGCTACTGTGCTGGCCACATTCTATGGGTATTCTCTTAATCAACCCTTCTACCCTATGAGATGCAAACTCTTATTCTTTCCATTTTGCAGATGTGGAAACTAAGGCACAGAGAATTAAACCATCAGTCTAACATTACAAGTGGCAGGACTGAAGCCCAGTAGTCTGGCTGTGAAGCCTCTTCTTTCTCTTCTGTTCTCTACTGTTGACATCCCAACAAGTGTCTCCCCTCTTCTCTTAATAAGCCCTCGCAACTTCTCTGCCTGGGAGCCCCCATTTCAGCAGAGGCACCAGAAACTAGAAAACAGACCTGAGATCTGGTATCCTTCATGGAGCTGTGTTGAGCTGTGTTAAGTAGTCATGTTGAGTTGTGTTGAATGTATTTATCTCTATTGCACTGTGAGCTCTTCCAGCACAGGGACTGAATCCGATTCAACCTTGGAAATCTAACTCTTGGCCCAACTGGCACACTTGGGGAGCTTTAAGAAATGTTGATTATAGCCAGGTACGGTGCCTCAAGCCTGTCATCCTAGCACTCTGGGAGGCAGAGGCAAGTGGATTGCCTGAGCTCACAGGTTTGAGACCAGCCTGAGCCAGAGCAAGACCCCACTTCTAAAAATAGTCAGGTGTTTTAGCAGCAGGTGCCTATAGTCCCAGCTGCTTGGGAGGCTGAAGCAAAAGAACTGCTTGAGCCTAGGAGTTTGAGGTTGCTGAGAGCTATGATACCATGGCACTCTATCAAGAGGGGACAAAGTGAGATTCAAAAAAAGAAAAGAAATGTTGATTATATGAGTGAGTCATAGACCAAATGTGCCCTTGAGAGTGGGCTGTGGTGCCCATGCACTCCCAGATCATCAATAGCAGAGATGAAAGATTTTACCTTCTAAGGGTTCAATGACTGAGTCAGTGAAATAACCTGGCAGTAGGCAGGTTAACAGAAGACAAGGTGTACAAACACAGTACATGAAAGAAAAGTTAATTCCCCCCAAACTTAGTGACAGCTTATACACCCTCTTTATAGGGAAGATGAGAGGAGGCATGTAGGCAACTTAAGGGAGAGGAAATGGTTTGGGGGATGGATGGATAGGCTCTCAAGAGCAGAGGTGACATGTGATAAAGTCTATCTGGGCATGGAGTCCCCTGTCCTGTGATCTGAGTTTCATCTTCCCTGGTTGATGAGATTCCCGGAAAGGGGATCCACCACCTTTCAGAGGATCTGTCTTTAGGCAGACAAGGGGAGTTCAGAAAGGTCCTCCCCACATCGCTGTTTCTCAAGTGCCCTCTGAAGTCCAAAGTGGCATGTTTGGGGATGGTATTTTCTGAGCTCCCTCATCCTCTCGAGAGTGCTCCCTGAAAGGGCTGATAAGATGGGCACACTCCTCATCAGGAGCTTAGAGCCAGCTGCAGGACAGACCCGGGTGCCAGGGCAGGAACAGACACTGCATCTGCAGGTAAGATGAGGAACCTGAGGGGAGCCTTCTTAGAGGGAGGCAAGAGCAAGAAAATTGCCCCAGATGCCCCCAGATCACTGTGGTTCATCTTCCCAAGTAACCACAAGAGGGACATAAAAGTGCTGAAACCAGATGCTCCCAGTCCACTGCCCTGTAGCCTCTTCTCCCTTTAGGACCCGGCCCCATCTGATACCTGCCTGACTCAGGGGAGCTTTTCCCCCAGGCTGGACTGTGCTCTGATTCCCAGCTGAGGGCTGGGTCCTGCTATGGACCTTCCAGGCCCCTGGACACAGAAGGTCCAGCTGCATCTGCTGACTTTGAGCCCAGGTGTTCATACCTGCCTCAGCCTTCCTTTGGCCCCCCAACACCTGGAAACACCCATCTGCCCCTTCAGCATGGCTAGCTCTACAGCCCATCTGCCCATGCCCACTTCAACCCCATATACTGGAAAGTTCACACCTGCTGAGCCACCTGCCCGGCCCTGGCTTCTCCTGCCTGGACTGTGTCTGGTCCGCTTTACTGAACACTCTTCCTGACCTCTCCTTCACCAGCCCCTTCCCCAAAACTCACTTCCACAAGGTTGTTCTAAGATGCAAATCTGAGAATGTCCCTCCTCCTCCCTACAATCCTCCATTGCTGCCTATTGCCTATGGCATAAAGTTCCAGTTCCTGAGGTCAGGGTTCAAGGCTAGTAGTGGACTGCCCCTTCTGACCTCTCCTGCCTCTGCTCCTGGACTGGCTCCATTGCACACCGATGTTTTATACCTTCACATCTTTGCACTCACAACTCACTGCTTGGCATACTCTGCTTAAATTCTTGCTCATTCTTCAATAATCAACCTTCCCGGCTCGGCACCTATAGCTCAAGTGGCTAAGGCGCCAGCCACATACACTGGAGGTGGCGGGTTCAAATCCAGCCTGGGCCTACCAGACAACAATGACAACTATAACCAAAAATAGCTGGGCATTGTGGCGGGTGCCTTCAGCTACTTGGGAGAGTGAGGCAAGAGGATTGCTTAAGCCCAAGAGTTTGAGGTTGCTATGAACAGCGACACCATGGCACTCTACCCAGGGCGACAGCTTGAGAGTCTGTCTCAAAAAAAAAAAAAAAAGAATCAACCTTCCCTTAGTCACTCCCTGGTTTTATGACACCCTATGCCCAACTCCATGGTGGCAATAATTACATTGTTTCAGAGTTGTTTGTGTTGATGTCCCCACCCCACTGGGAACTCTATGTTAGAACATTTTATTTGCCTTCACATAAGCACCTATGTGTTGAAGGAAAGAAGGAAGAGATGAAGGAATAGCAATGAGTGAGACAGTGGAATAAGGGGTGCTAGGGGCGGGGTTGGAGTGGGCAAGGGATCCTGATGAAAGAAACAAACAGAACAAAGGCTCGGTGTCTGTGGTTCAAGGGGCTAAGGCGCCAGCCACATATACTTGAGCTGGCGGGTTCGAACCCAGCCTGGCCCGCCAAACAATAATGATGACGGCTGCAACCAAAAAACAGTTGGGGCATTATGGCAGGCGCCTGTAGTCCCAGCTACTTGGGAGGCAGAGGCAAGAGACTCGTTTGAGCCCAGGAGTTGGAGGTTGCTGTGAACTGTGATGTCAGGGCACTGTACCCAGGGACACAGCTTGAGGCAATTACTAAAAAAAAAAAAAAAAAAAAAAAAAAGAAAAGAAAAGAAAAGAAAGAAAGAAAAAAGATAAAAAACAGAACGAAGTGTGAAGACACAAAGAGATGGTGCCAAGAGAGAGGAGAAAAAGTGGCCCCAAGAGCAATTCCCCCCATCTCTCTGAGGGGTCCATCCTAGACCTGAGCTGTGTGCTCTGAAATTCCAGGCATCCCTGTCATTTCCTCATGTTTGTTGTTTCTGCTATCCCTGTGAGGAAATGATCCTTAACCCTGCCCTTGGGAAGAGTTGCTCAGGCTGTTGTCTTCCACATAGGCTGCAGGCAGGAAGGCCTGAGCTAGGACAGGGGCTGGCCCTGTTGGAAAATGTGGCCATCAGAGTCTGGGACTCCTTTGGAGAGGAGTGGAGGCCAGGGGTCACCTACTCTCCACCTTCTCACTGCTGTCTGCCCAATTCTTGGAGGTCAGAGGTTGGCATCCCAATGGATGTTCTTCCTGCTTAAAGGCAACCCCACTCCTATCTGGCAGGGGTTCTCATTCCTGGGTGGGCATCATAATTTTCCTGAGCTTTAAATAATGAAGATTCCACAGTCCAACCTGAGACCTACTGACTCAGAATATCATTCAGTGGAAGCATTAAAAAAAAAAAAAATTTTTTTTTTTTTAAAGTGCCTGGGTGATTCTGCCATATTGACAGGTAGGAACTACCTCCCTACCAGATCAATTTTGAACCTTACCCCTTGCCCTAAACACATGGCTTCCTGAAATTGCTCCACATTTCCCTGACACCCTTAGGCTCTCTCACAACCAAGTTTTCACACACTCCATCTTTCCATTTTCCCCCAAGACTTCTACATGTCCTGTGAGACCCGGCTAACAATGCCGTTTCCTCTGGGAAGCTTTTGAAGAAAATCAAAATATTTCACTCCCAAATATACTTCTTTGACATATTCTGAGATGGCTGTTCAGATGGCCTAACTTTGTGGAGATTTGCATCTGTAGAGAAAATCTGCATTGACAAGTCTGGCTTTCTCTGAGGACTTTCCCTTATCCAGTCTAGGGAAGATTAACTAGGATTCTGACACCTTTAAAGGTCTGAAAGCAGCATTCACCATCTCTTCTGAGGACTGCCGCCTATGAGGTTTCAACTATGTGACAAGACTTCCTTTCTGGCCAGGCTGTTCTTCTCCCCCCTCCCATAACTTGTTCTGCCACTATAACCTGCTTTGCCACAATCCAAGCCCCCTGTTCTTTCTGTAACCTCAAGATGGTACATAAGCTTCTGATCCCCACTGGGGGTTTGGGTGTAATCACTTCATGGTTCTTCCCCACCCCACTCCATCCCTGTATGCATGTTAATAAATTTGTGTCTTGTTTCTCCTATTTCTCCTATTAACCAGCCTTTTGTCAGATTTATTTTTCTGTGAATCTTCTGAGGGCAAAAGAGAGGTTTTCCCTTGGACCTTATGGCTTCCACACCCTTCTTCCCCAGCCAGATGGAGCTCTGTTTTCTTTCCTGTTGAATGTCCCAGGGGCTCCCACCTCCCTATATATGTGGCACAGCACCTGTCACTCTGCCTTTTATTTAGTGATGACAGTGCCAAACAGTTTATACAACCTCCCTCATTAAGCCTTCCCAGAATCCTTTGAGATAGTGATGATGATGATGATGATGATGACAGCAAAAACTTAGCAGGTGTAAAGTCTGCTCTAAGCTTCTAGTATGCTGCTAGACCCTTTCATCCTCACAACTGCCTGCTGACAAGGTTTTGTTATTACCAGGGCCGTCTTACAGATGAGGACACTCAGGCCCAGAAAGATGAATTCACTTGTCCTAGGTCACATGATAAGTGGTAGAGCCAAGATCTAACCCAGGAAGTATTCCAGGTACCCTTGAGTCTTCGGCCTTTTTGCAGGTCAGGCCACTGAGGCTCAGAGAGACCATTTGCCCAAACTCACCATTCTCATAAGTAGCAATCAAAATTTGCATACAAGAACTTCTGACCTCAAGGCTCCACAGTCTCACATGGCTCCAGCCAAGCCCCCATTCCTGGCCTGTTTGATGTTCTCTTCCTCTCTCCCACAGGCCCCTAGGGTTTGTTTGTCTTCCCATCTTCCCAACCTGGCCTCTCTCTGATCTCGCTCCCTACCCATCCTGCCCCACCTCCAATTCCCAGGAAGGAACACTCAGGCCTTGCTGAGGTCACAGCTTCCCTAGCAGGCAGAGATCCAGCAACACTTGCGAGCTTTTCCCATCATTCCTTTATGCAGCATTCTATATATGCTGCATATAGGTGGTGGATGGAGCAGCCTCCTCCTCTCCTTGGTTCCTCCATCAGGAAGGTGGAAGATGCTTCTGCCCTGGCTATTTTCCAGGGATAACAGGGCATAGGACTCTGTTAACACTGGTGGTCCAAACCTGATCGCTTCACTCCTGGGCCATGATCAGGAGGAGGGTACAGTCCTAAGTCAGTTGGGAACCCAGCCTCACCACCCTGGAAGGTTATCTAAATGCCCAGAGCCCCAGTTAAGAACAAGAATCATAACAGACAACATTCAGAGAGCTGTGTGGACCCCATGTAGGCAAACACAGGCTGCCTGGCACAGAGCTCCTAAAGAAAATGGGAGCCACCAGGTGAAGGGCCCTGCCTTCCTCTGCAGAACCACAGCTGTGAAATCAGGTACCTTTTAAGAGAATTCAGTGGGAAGCCGGCTCTCCAAGGTGGGTCCAGCCATCCCACCCACTGAGAATGATTCTAATTAGCCATCCAGTTGGGTAATAGCAGGTTTTCAAAATTTCCTTGTAATCACAGATATTTCTTAACTCACACAACTGCAGAGCCCTCTGCCCCCTCCTCTTCCCACCCATCCTTTATGAAACCTGTAGAAGGGTTTGCAAGGGCTTTGCTTCCATGCCCACCTGAGCTCATTTCCGGCTCTACTGTTTACTTGGCAGGTGATATTGGGCAAATTATTTCCTGCTCTGGACCTCACTTTGCCTCATCTGTAAAGTGGGTAGAGTACTCCCAACCTTTGATGGTTCCTGTGGGGATCACAAGTAATAGCAATAAAGGAAGCACTTAACAGTTCTTAAAGCTCTATTATTATCCTCATTTTCTGGACAAAGAAACTCAAGTTCAGGGAGGCGCCTGTGGCTCAGTGGGTAGGGCGCCGGCCCCATATACCGAAGGTAGCGGGTTCAAACCCGGCCCCACCGAACTACAACAAAAAAATAGCTGGGCGTTGTGGTGGGCACCTGTAGTCCCAGCTACTTGGGAGGCTGAGGCAAGAGAATCACCTAAGCCTAGAAGTTGGAGGTTGCTGTGAGCTGTGATGCCACAGCTCTCTACCGAGGGTGACGAAGCAAGACTCTGTCTCTACAAAAAAAAAAAAAAAGAAACTCAAGTTCAGAAAAGCTTCCTTGCTTGTTCTATAGCTAAGAAGAAGCAGGGCTCCCAGACTCATAACTGGCTCTGCTTCCACACAGAAAGGTGTCCCCCGTTCATGAATTTTCAAGTCCTTGAGGAAGGGCTCTGGCTGCTAAAGGCCAAAGATCAATCTCAGGGGCCTGGCTTATATAACTCTTGTCACAACTCCTATTACTCATGGCCAGCCTAGGTCCTCCAGGTGGGTCAGAGAGAACAGGGTGAGAGTCGAGAAGGGCGTGGTGGATGTGGCAGGTGAGACTGTAAGCCCTATGCCTGCCGGAAGTCCTCCAGACACAGGACAGTAAAGCAGGGGGCTTGTCCCATCAACTACACAGCAAGGACACAGTGACATCATCCCCACATCCAGGATCACAGCTGTCAGCACCATACTCGGATTTTGCAGCCTGAGTCAGCCTACAGAGAGTCAGCAGGTAGAGAGACACTTTACATGGCACGGCCCTCAGGCTTGCTGATTTATTAGGTCTGTCTCCAAGTGAAAGACAGAACTCTTTTAAGCATCTGACATCGGGCAACTTATTTATTTATTTTTTTGACACAGAATCTGTGGATAGAGTGCCATAGTGTCATAGCTCACAGCAACCTCAAACTCTTGGGCTTGAGTAATCCTTGTGCCTCAGTCTTATAAGTAGCTAGGACTACAGGGGCCTGTCACAATGCCCAGCTAGTTTTTTTCTATTTTTAATGAAAACGGGGACTGACTCTTGCTCAGGCTGATCTGGAACTCCTGACCTCAAGCAATCCACCTGCCTCAACCTCCCAGAGTGCTAGGATTACACATGTGAGCCACCAAGCCTAGCCTGGGCACCTTATTTTTAAACTTCTCTTTTTTGAAGACAATGAACCATTTTCCACTGATCCAACTGACGAAAGACTGAAAAGACAAACCACATATTGACCAGAGGATTTTAAAAAGGGCAAGTCTGTTTGTAGCTGGTAGAAGTGTAAAATGTACTTCTTTTTTTTTTTTTTTTTTTTTTTTGACGATTAATTTGGCAATTACTTTAAATTGTACTGGTTTGCCAGGAGTGGTGGCTCACACCTATACTCCTAGCTCTCTCGGAAGCCAAAGCAGGAAGATCACTTGAGCACAGGAGTTTGAGACTGGCCTGAGCAAGATTGAGACCCCATCTCTCAAAATAGCTGGGAATTGTGGTGGGCACCTGTAGATGGGAGGCTGAGGTAAGAGGATCTTTTGAGCCCAGGAGTTTGAGGTTGCTAGGAGCTATGAAGACACCACTGCACTCTAGCCTGGACAATAGAGCAAGACTCTGTCTCAAAAAATAAATAAAATTAAATAAAACACACCTGTTCTTTGACCCTATAATCCAGCTACTCCTGAGCCTGAGACAAGAAGATCTCCTGAGCCCAGGAGTTTGAGGTTGCTGTGAGCTATGATGACACCACTGCACTCTAGCCTGGACCAAAGAGCAAGACTCTGTCTCAAGAAATAAAATAAAATGCACCTGTTTTTTGTCCCTGTAATCCCTCTCCTATGAAGATTTGTACCAAATTCTCAGCACAAAGTTGTCCTCCAGAGAGTTGTTTATGATTGCCCCCAAGTGAAAACCACCTATAGGGGATTGGTCCAATCAATGATGGGCTATCAGTTAGCCATTGGAAATCATTTGGGAAGGATTTACTCACAGAGCAATGTTCATTATAGATTAAAAGACAAAGTGATTATATCCAGAATGATTTGCATTGATACAACCAGGCTTGATAATCTTTGCCACACTGGCACTTACCGTCTCTCAGACCCCAGCTGCCATTCTATAAGGAAGTACAGGTTATCCTGTAGGAGACTGAAGAGGATGCAATGTCATCTGGAGAGAATGGCCCCATGAAATGCAGCTGCAGGAGTGACCCCAGCCAATATCATGTGTAACAGAATTGCTTAGTCAATCCACAAAACCATTAGAAATAATAAATTACTATTGTTTAAAGGCACTAAGTTTGGGAGTGGTTATTCTACAGCAGTAGATAGTTGTGACAACATAGAATTCACTCCTAGCTTCTTAAAATGCAGAGAAGCCATAAGAGCCAAAGCACCTGTATAGTATATCCAGCCTCACTGTGTGCTCCCCAAAACAGCCTTGAGTAATCCCAACTCACTGAACCTCCACCACTGGCCAGTCACTATGCAGCTTTCCCAAATACCATCACATACCTGATGCTTAATGAATGAGTGAATAAATGTCTCAGTTAACACATGCTGTGGCCCTGTGAGGTAGGAGTTATTGTTTTACCATTACTCAATTGAAACTCACTTATTACAGAAAAATCAAAGAAATGCAGATATTACAAAATAAGAAAATAATAATCACCCTTCTACTACCCACAGATAATTTCAGTTAATATTTAGCATGTATCTAGGCAAATCCAAGTGTATATGCATATTTACTTTTTAAAAATGTGATAAACATGCTGTTTTGTAACCTATTTTTTTTAATCAAAAATACTTTTTGACTCTCCCTGTCAATGAATGAATATCTCTATTCAACAAGGCTTTTTAATGGATGCATGTTTGCCCAAGTGACCACTGTAGGAGGCACAGATCCTTCCTCCAACCCGTCCCCACACACACAGGGGACTCTGCTGGCCTTATTCTTTTTTTTTTTTTTTTTGGCCGGGGCTGGGTTTAAACCCGCCTCCGGTGTATGGGGCAAGTGCCCTACCCGTTTGAGCCACAGGTGCCACCCCCTTATTCTTGATCTATGTTTTGTTTGTTTGTTTGTTTGTTTGAGACAGAGTCTTACTTTGTCATCCTTGGTAGAGTGATGTGGCATCACAGCTCACAGCAACCTCAAACTCTTGGGCTCAAGTGATTCTCTTGCCTCAGCCTGCCGAGTAGCTGGGACTACAGGCACCCAGCACAATGCCTGGCTATTTTTAAAGACGAGGTCTCGCTCTGACTCAGGCTGGTCTTGAACCTGTGAGCTCAGGCAATCCACTCACCTCGGTCTCCCAGGTGTGAGCCACCGCGCCCAGCTTGTTCTCCATCTATGATCCTATCACTTGACTATAGCAAGCTGGACACAGGACATAGGTCTCACCCAAACTGTATCTATCAGCTTCTCTCATCTAGAAAACTTAGAATCAAAATCAGCAGACAGTTGAGTCAGCTTCTGAGGGTTATTAAAATGATCCCATGTATACTGTGGTATTGTGTGGTGGTCATTTTCTGTCGTGTGGAGCAGAACAGGCCTGTCTGTGGAGAAAAAGAAGAAAATAGAGATGAGACATGTGCCATCCTGGTGGCAGTCTACTCCCTGAGGCCAGATCTTTGTTGGCATCTGACTACATCCCTGACCCTGGTTTATGAGATGCCTCTGTATCCTTTAATACTTTCTCCCTTTCTGAAGTTGGTTTAAATGTGTTGATACTTGCAACAACAACAAAAAATTCCTAACAATCATTACTTTAAGAAAATAGGGAAGGCTTGGCACCTGTAGCTCAGCAGCTAGGGCGCCGGCCTCACACACCAGGGCTGACAGGTTCGAACCCGGCCTGGGCCTGCTAAACAACAATGACAACTACAACAAAAAATAGCTGGGCATTGTGGCAGGTGCCTGTGGTCCCAGCCTTGGGAGGCTGAGGCAGGAGAATCTTGAGCCCAAGAGTTTGAGGTTGCTGTGAACTGTGGCGCCATAGCACTCTACCAAGGGTGACACAGTTCACCAAAAAAAGAAAGAAAATAGGGAAGATGGGACTCTCAGTCACAAGGTCAGGCCTCTGGGAATCAGGAAGAAGAATTTCTAGGGTAGATGGGTATTGTCTGAGCAGCTTCAGTAAGTAGAGACTGTAAGTAGAGCTGCTTACCAGATGGATAGGTGGAATGGCAGCTTCTTGAGGGGAGAGCTCCATAGCTAAGTAGTCAGGGCCCCTCCCTCCTTGACATGGCCTCTACCTGTCAGCCTCAGCTGCAAATGTGTGATGGGCACCTGCCATATGCAGGCATCACATCCAAGGAAGAGATGTACAAGGATGCATAAAGTTCCACATGGGACTTTGGACACATTACTTCTACCTCTCCAGGCCTCAATCTGTAAATGGGTTGAAATGTGCAATTCTAAAGCCTTTCTAGCTCCCACATCTATACACCTAAGCCAGGGTCTTACCCCACTAGGAAGAAAGTCTGACAAGTTCTAGTAGTGGCACTGGGCTTCCCAGGCATCTTTATCTGCATTGCCTCCTATGATCCTCCCTGCAGCCCTGCCAGGCAGAATTGATTAGCGCAGTTTTAGGGATGTGGAAATGAGAGGGGCAGAGAGGTTAAGCAGCCTCCCTGAAGATATACATCCAGTGAACAGAAGGGCTAACACTTAAATCCAAGTCTGAGCCAACCTCACCACTGGGAGAAGAATCAAATGACACTTGACCTTTATTATCATAGTCTTAAAGATGAGGAAACTACATGAGATACCGAGAATAGTCAAGTTCATAGAGACAGAAAGTAGAATGGTGTTTGTCAGAGACTAGTGGGAGGATAGAATGGGGAATTAAAGTTTAATAGTAAAGAGTTTCATTTTAGGAAAATGGAAAAAGTTCTAGAGACAGATGATGGTGATGGCTGTACAACAATGTGAATATACTTACTGCCACTAAACTGTATACTTCAATGGTTAAAATGGTAAATTTTATGTTATGTAGATTTTTATCACAATATTTTAAAAATGAAGTCTATGAGGATAAAGGTGCAGATCAGAGTTTATAAAAGTCTGGGAACAGACCTTGGGCAGATTACACTGAAACTGTGCCTCAGTTTCCTCTTCTGTGAAACGGGGTAACAACTGTATCTATAGAATTTGTTATGAGAATTGAGAGGTAACTCCATACCAATCACTTAGCCCCATACTAAACACATCATAAACTATCTATATATGACATTATTATGATGAGGTTGAACCAAACCTCCTTTTTCTGAGTACAGAGATCTCAGCTCCAGCCAGCCCAAAGTGTTTCCCTTTCTTAACTTCCAGGAATTAGGGGCCTTAATTACAAGTCTCAAGGTGGAAAGGAAGCACTCCTGGAGCTCCCTCCTGGTTTTCACTCTCCCTCTTATACAGCATGAGTCAGCTCCGGTGTTATGAGTCAGCCAGCTCCTCCATGATGAATGTGCATGTGACTGCCAGGTGGCATCCAGGTGGGGGCTGGGTGGGGGAAGTGGGCAGAGCCAGACACAAGCCAGGGGGTAAGCTACGTGCTTTCTTTCAGCTCCAAGTTGCTTCAAGGTGGTATCTAGAAGTCAAGAGGTCCAGGTTTCATACCTTTAATTTGCTAACAAATTCCTCCTTCACTGTGATCTCGAGCAAATGGCTTAACTTCTCTGTCCCTCGCTATACTCAGCTGTGGATATATGAATAATTCTGGTCTTGCCTTCAGCATAAGTTGTGAAAAGAATCCAAGGAATAACTTGTGGGAAGGAGTTATGCACAATTAAAAAGCCAGGTGCAATGCACTTGTAGTCTCAGCTATTCAGGAGGTCAAGGCAATCAGGGTGAGATAGTGAGGCCAGGCAGTGGGGGAGGAAGAGAAAAAACAAATACCGTGGGACAGCGGGACTGAAGGACGGACGGAAGGGAGGGAAGGGGCGGGGAGGGGAGAGGAGAGGAGACGGAGAGGCTGGGCAAGGTGACTTATGCATGTAATCCTAGCACTCTGGGAGGCCAACCCAGGAGGATCCCTGCTCAGAAGCTGGAGGCCAGCCTGAGCAAGAACAAGACCCTGTCTCTACTAAAAATAGGAAAATTAGGCTTGGTGCCCATAGCTCAGTGGTTAGGGTGCCAGCCACATACACAGGGGATAGCAGGTTCAAACCCAGCCCAGGTCTACCAAACAACAATGACAACTACAGGCTCGGCGCCTGTGGCTTAAGCGGCTAAGGCACCAGCCGCATACATCTGAGCTGGTGGGTTCGAATCCAGCCCGGGCCCACCAAACAATGACAGCTGCAACCAAAAAATAGCTGGGCATTGTGGCGGGCGCCTGTAATCCCAGCTACTTGGGAGGCAGAGGCAGGAGAATTGCTTGAGCTCAGGAGTTGGAGGTTGCTGTGAGCTGTGATGCCATAGCACTCTACCCAGGGCGACAGCTTGGGGCTCTTTCAAAAAACCAATGACAACTACAACCAAAAAAGTAGCCAGGCATTGTGGCGGGCACATGTAGTCCCAACTACTTGGGAGGCTGAGGCAAGAGAATAGCTTAAGTCAGTGGTTCTCAACCTTCCTAATGCTGCAACCCTTTAATACAATTCCTGTGGGTCACGACCCACAGGTTGAGAACCACTGGCTTAAGCCTAAGAGTTTGAAGTTGCTGTGAGCTGTGACATCACAGCACTCTACCCAGGGTGACACAGTGAGACTCTGTCTCAAAAAAAAAAAAGAAAAGAAAAATTAGCTGGGCATTGCGGAAAGCACCTTAGTCCCAGCTGCTTGGGAGGCTGAGGTATAAGGATCATTTGAGCCCAGAAGTCTGAGGTTTCAGAGAGCTAGGAAGGGAGGGGAGAGAAAGAAAGGAAGGAAGGAAGAGAGGAAGAGGGAAGAAAGGACCATCAGCACAAAAGTTATTGTCATTCCACTTCTTTGAAGAAATATGGTTCTAAGAACAAAACAGAACCACACTAGCCTGTCTGTTTCTTCTCACAGTCCTTGGCTTTCTCATGGTTTCAGGGTCTCTAGTCTCGATACTGGAACCCTACCCAGAGGGTGCCAGGTTAATTCCTCAGACTCAAACTTTATGAATGGCCTACTGTGCACTAGGCCAGGGCTAAGCCATTGAATCCTCTGGAGAGTTCCCCAAGGTCAAGATTATCCTGGGCTCCATTTGACAGAGAAAACAGAGAATAAGCAATTTACAAAAGAAGGCAACACTAGCAGGGTGGAACTAGGCCATAAAACCAGACTTTTGGACTATTCTAGCATTCTGCCCTACCTATGGGCTTAGAGAAGAGAGCTCCTCAGGGCTGCACTAATGTGGAATCCTCCTGCCAACCCCACAGACTTCCAGAAAATACAAGGACACTGAGAGAGGTAGATGCCTGCAACACTGAAGTAAATTGGGTGTTGACTTTTTTCTAGTTTTTGATAAAAACTAGAAACAATAATTAGCATCTTCAAGTATTTACTTTTGTTTTTGTATTTAGAGATAAGTTCTCAATCTGTTGCCCAGGCTAGAGTACAGTGGGATCATCATAGCTCACTGTAACCTCAAAGTCCTGACTTTAAGTGATCCTCTAATCTCAGCCTCCCAAATAGTTGGCACTACAGGCATATCCCACCAGGCCTGGCTAATGTTTTAATTTTTTGTAGAGATGGTGTTTTGCTATGTTGCTCAGGCTGGTCTTAAACTCTTGGCCTAAAAGTAACCCTCCTGCCTAGGCCTCTCAAAGTGCTAGGATTATAGGCATGAGACACTGAGACCAACCTTTCAAGTATTTACCACAAGTCAGTCCCCTGACAGTCGTTTCCTAATTTCGTATGCACGATAAATCTTGGAGTTACTTATTGATGGTATTTCCATCTTACAGTTGGGGAAACTGAGACTCAGGTTAGGTAACATGACCCAAGACACAATAGTTAGCAAGCTTGTCTCCAAGACCTCTGGTCCACCTACTACATGTCACTGTCATTAGCATCCTTCTTCATTCGTGCTTTGATTCATTTATTTATTGAACATTTTAGCTTCTTTCTTATGCTAAGGACTTGCTGGGCAGAGGGAAGACAGGAAGGCTTGAACACCTGTCCTAGAGGAGGTTGTTATTTAAAGGGCTCAAATAACTGTAAGGAATAAGAGCCAGGCAAAGTAATTACCTGTGCTTGCACTGGGTCAAAATAAGCAATGCTAGTTGGAGTTTATGTTTGTTTGTTTTTCTTTAAAGTCAGATGATCTGTCAGCATTTGACTTGACATATTTCCCTGCAGTCATCTTATTTAATTTATTAATTAATTAATTTACTTACATATTGAGATACGGTCTTACTATGTTGCACAGGCTGGCCTTGAACTTTGGAGCTCAAGCAGTCCTCTTGCCTCAGCTTCCCAAGAAGCTGAGACTACAGACAGGTTCCCCCTAGCCCAGTTCTGTTTGTTTTTTTAATCAAGGTGCTGGAACTTACATTTAGTGTAATTTTGGGCAAATTACTTCCCTGAGCCTCAATTTTTTTTTTTTTTCCAGTTTTGCTTTGTATTTCATCAAAGACTGGTGGATAAACATAAACACAGCACAATTACTTCAGATCATTCTTCATATTGTATACACACAGACCATGAACGTAATCTGAAAGAAATCTGCAGTCAGCAATGAAATGCATATAGCTTTTTCTTCCCTCACT
>CAUYPK010009081.1:0-10338 GCA_963574355.1 Loris lydekkerianus | reverse complement strand
GTCAACTGGCGCTTACTCCTGGCAGCTTGCAGAATCTTTTCTTTTGTCTTGACTTTGGACAGGTTCATCACAATGTGTCTTGGAGAAGTGCGATTAGAGTTGAGGTGACCTGGGGTCCGATATCCCTCTGAAAGCTGTGTGTCCGAGTCTTTGGTGATATTTGGGCAGTTTTCTTTTATAATATTCTCTGGTATGGCTTCCATTCCTCTGAGGCATTCTTCTTCCCCTTTTGGGATTTCTATAACTCGTATGTTGGAATGCTTCATAAAGTCCGATAATTCTGACAGTGAATGTTCTGCTTTCTCTCTCTTCTTTTCTGACTCTTTTACTATCTGAGTTACCTCAAAAACTTGTCTTCTACCTCTGAAATTCTTTCTTAAGCATGGTCTAACCTGTTGCTGATACTTTCCATTGCATCTTTAAGTTCCCTAATTTCCTGCTTCAGTTCCTTAAGCTCTGCTATATCCTTTCTCTATTCTTCATATCGTTCATGTCTTATTTGACTCTGTTTTTGGATTTCCTTTTGGTTATTTTCCACTTTATTAGCAGTTTCCTTCATTGTTTCCATCATTTCTTTCATTGTTTTCATCATGTGTATTCTAAATTCCCTTTCTGTCTTTCCTAACATTTCTTTATAGGTGGAATCCTCTGCAGTAGGTACCTCATGGTCCCTTGGAGGGGTTGTTCTGGACTGGTTCTTCATGTTGCCTGGAGTTTTCTGCTGATTCTTCCTCATGAGTGATTTCTTTTGTCTGTTTCCTTGTCCTAATTTTCCTTTCACTTCCTCTTGGTCTTTAAGTTCCTGTGCCTGTGGACTAAGGTTTCGATGAGTCCTTTTAGTACAGGATCAGAAGGATGAGAAGGTTGAAGAGCAAGAAGGGATGAAAGAAAGGAGGAATGAGTGAAAAGAAAATAGAGAAAGGAGAGGGGGTGGGTAAATGGAATATTGACAAAAAGAAGAGAGGCACAGAAAGAGGGAGACAGAGCAATATAGGTGTACAGTAGGGTACTTTGACACAACCTTAAAAAAACCCCACCTTCTGGGGGTGCCCGGTTGGGTGGTTGACTTGAGGTCAGCAGCTCTTTGATAACCTGATCAGACGCAGTACCCTACCTCCACCAAGTAGAGAGGAAAGACAAAAATGCTATAAATCAAACCAAAACAAGCAAACAGAAAACTTTATGGGATAAAATTGGGTGAAAAACCAAATAATAGGGGTAGAAACACTGGCAAAAATGAAGTTCTAGTTCTTGAAAAAGGCAGCAATGGGAAATTGTAATTAAACTAGAAAAATTGAGAAAGAAAAAAAAAATCTGTACAGAAACAAGGTTGAAATTAAAAAAACAAAACATCAACAACATCAAAATAAACAAAAAAACAAAACAAACAAAAAAACACAACCAAAAACAAAGCAGTATAGATAAGTTGTTGAATATTGTGTGGGCAACACGTGGTCTTCTGGGGTATGAGATGTTAATCACATTGCTAATACGACTGGAGGCCTCCGCTGATTTTCTCAAACCCCACCGGGTAGACACCCTAAATCTCTCTTCAGGCCTCTTAAAAGGCACTTTAAACTTGTAAACTTGCTGAGCAGAAGGTTTCCCAGGAAAGTGCTTGTCGCTGGAATCACTGCTGAAGTGGCTATCCACTTATCCAGTGTGCCAAAACCAGTCTCCCTCTGCCCCTGAGGGTTAAGGCTGTAAGGTGGCTTAGTCCCCACCTTTAGGCTGCTCAGTCACTAGGTTAACAGCTCCCACCCAATTTTTGCTTTGCAACCCTGAGGGCGGAGCTTGCTGGGGCAGTTCTCTCCCAATGGCTCCCTGTGCCCCACAGCCAAACACTATTAGCTCTGCCTGGCTTAGCGGCTCAGACTGGTGCCCTAGACAACAGCCAGAGTTCTCCGCACTCCTGCTCCAAGCTCTCCCCAAGGCAGTTCAACTGAGTGCCAAGTCCAAAGACACCAAAACAGTTCACAGGTAAGGCCTTTTCGGTCTCGCTGCTACTGTACTTACAGTTGCCGGCAGGTTTAGACCTATTGAACACACGTGACCACTTGCCAGTTTTCCACTGTTTTTATCCTCCTCTTGGGGTCCAGAAGTCTCTCGCTGACTTCCTGTATCCCCACAGGGATGATTATAGGCAGATCCAACCAGCCAGAGATGCCTGGAGTCCTATCTCCCCAGACTCACAGTGCCCAGATGCAGGGGAGCTGTTACTCGGCTGCCATCTTTCTCTGGGTTCTCCTTCAAGTCTTTAAACAACATGACCATCGTTCCCTCAGCTCTTGGTTTTCTTTTACAAATAGCTGTGTTTCATTCTAATCCCTCCTGCATTTGTTTTACCTTTGCTTCTTGGATTTTGTTCAGTGATGACTTAATAGGAAAAAACTACCTTGTCTGTATTGTGTATGACTTTAAGGGTTTGTTTGTGGTCACTCCTTTCTTATCTGTTGTTGCCCAGGCACCTGCTGGGGACATGGGACATAGGGAATAGCACCCCTTGTCTGCCCTCAGGGGTGGTGGGTGGCTCAGTGTAAGGAAACCTTCAAGTGCTGCTGGCCCTTACCAGCTGTGACTTAGCACTGACCCTTGACAGCTACTTCATCTGACTTAGCTCCCTTGCCTCACTGTGTGAAAGGGGTCTATTAATCCTCTGTTCAGAATTTTTATGTTTAAATGAGGACATTTAGATGAGAATGTGAAGATTTTATTGCTACAGATGAAAAACCCTAGCCCAGTATTGAGGCTCACACCTGTAACCCCAGCACTCTGGGAGGCCGAGGCAGGAGGATTGTGTGAGGTCTGGAGTTTGAAACCAGCAAGAATGAGACCCCATCTCTCATAAAAAATAGAAAAATTAGCTGGGTGTTTTGGCAGGGAGCCTGGAGGATCACTTGAGCCTAGGAATTTGAGGCTGCAGTGAGCTACAATGACGCCAGTGCACTCTGGCTGAGGTGATAGTGAGACTCTGTTTCCCCCCTCAAAAAAAAAAAAAAAAAAAAAAAAAATCCAAGAGTCTTAATCTTAGTGTGGGAGCAGTGTATTCCTCCCTTTCCATGCACATCCCTTCTGATGAGAAGTTTATCCATCTGTGTCCCCTGCCCCAACCTCCAAGCCTGCACAGGCCACAAACAAGACCCCTGTTCTGGGCAAAGACAGTGCAGTGTGGCCTGGAGTCCAGGTCCAGGCCTCGTCCCCTTAGGGCAAGACAGTTGCTCTGCACCACGAGTATGGTGCTGGGCTGTGTGTGTTTCGCTCCCTTACTCATGGATGCAATGGGAGCAGATGTATAAGACCCCCTCTGTATCAAGGAAAACTGGAGAAACACATCTTGAAATTAAAACAGACCCATAAGGACCGTGTGTGTGCTGAGAGGTTCCCTCTTGATCATAGCTTAGGAGCCTGAGTGAGAGGATTTAGAAGGTTCTGTGCTTTTCAGGTCTATGAACCAGACAGAGATGGGCCACCTCTCAATTGCTAATAGATGCAATGTTGAAAAACACTGCGTGGTTTCTGCCTGTTCTCCTCAGCCTCGGGGAAAAATGAGAGTGAAGAGCACTGGCCATTGGGTGGATCTGTAGAGTTGTAGCTTTTCTCAGAGTTGAGTCATCGCTGATGTTGGCGTGGGTATGCTCGGTCCCCGACCCAGGCAGAGCTCTGCCCCGCAGTGGCCGGGCACTTTACTTTTTTTGCCGTTTTTGGCCGGGGCTGGGTTTGAACCTGACACCTCTGGCATATGGGGTTGGCGTCCTACTCCTTTGAGCCACAGGCACCACCCCAAGCACTTGACTCTTTCATCCCTGTTGGGCTGGAAACTCCTTTGAGCCTTTCTTCAGCTGATGACAGCTAGAATTATGAGAAAATGACCACCAATGGAAAGAGCAGTGTACAGTGGCGGATTTATTTTTGTTTTTTGATAAAATTCTGGGAAAAATAAAAGCCAAGCACCGAGCCTGATAATTTGCCAGCATGTGGACTGAGGGGTAAGGTAAGATTATGTGATATATTAAAGGATATTTGGTCTTTTGTCCACCTGTGAAGATTACCCAGGTTTCTGGAGAATCATTTTGCTTGGGGTCATTGTAGAAGTCATCTACTTAGAATGAAGCTCATCAGGCTCCTGGAAGTCTTTAATTGTCCTGTGTCTGGCGATTCAGGCTGTGTCTTCACAGCCTCAGAACCATACAGCGCTGGAAGGAAGGGACTGTGAAAATGGCTTGTTTAACCTCATACACAAGCCTTTTCCCCGAGGAAAGGATAAGGTGGCACCTTTAGAGATGTGCCTGCAGCACCCGGACTACAACCATCTGCTGGTGAGCCTTCCCTGCAGGGTGTCTCCCTGCTGCAGGCCTCCCATCCTTTCCCCTCAGAGGAAGGTCCCCTTGTTAACTGCCAGCTGTGAGGAGGAACACAGGCCAAGCAGTGGGGCTAGGCTCTTAGTCAGCAGATCTGCTGAAGGTACAGCGGAGGGAGGTAGATTTGGATTTAGGGGATGGTTCATCCCTGCCATCCTATCTTCATCTTTGGGGACAGAAGACAGTTAACCCAGTGACAGCCCTTGCCAGGTGGTAGGCAAATAAACAATAGTGTAACTGGGAGCTTTGGCCAAGAGCTGGTGTTTGAATCTGCCCTGGTGCCTGGCTCTGCCACCCTAGGCCACATCCCTGTTTTTTGCACTGCCCTAACCTCTGGACAGCAGTGTCCAGGTGACCAAAACTGGCCCCTCACCTGAGGGGATGGGAACACAGTGGCTTGTGACTTCCTCTTTAAAGCCACTTGCTATTGCTATGGAAATTCAGAAGCGGAACCGGGGCTTGTGTCACTGGTGCCTGGCTTCTCTGAGTGGCATGCCTCTGTGGCTGCAGGCTTGTCTGCACATCTGCTGGGTTTCCACATTTTCCCCTCCCATGCGGGATTCTGTCTGTGTCATGTGTTTAGATGCCATCCTCCCTGCCACTTCTCCTTTCCTCAGGGAAAGGCTTGTGTGTGAGTCATTGGTAAATGGATTGTCAAAGTCACTTAGCATAACACAAGAATAAGGCAACTCTGGTAGTATGTGCCTTTCTACAACCCAGTTATACAGTGTTTAAATGTACGCAGAAGATTTCCTTTCTGATCACCAAATGAGTGTGGAAGGGAAGAAAAAATAAGACGTCTGCTTTTCTTTGTCCTTTAAGCCTCTGAAAGAGGTATTAACATATCTTATTCCTCTGGTTCTGTGTCATCATTAAAAAATTCTAACATACCTTACAAATGTGTATATTTTAAAACCACAAACTAAACAAGAATGAACAGATCTGTAGTGGTCTATGAGCTATCTTTTCAAGGAGGCATGTGAATAAAGGTGAATTAGGTCGCCCTGCAGAAGACTAGGAGGAACGGGTTTATTTTGAATATGTGAGCAATGCTTGTTGATAGTGTAGCCTGTAGTCTAAATATTACAGCTGAAAGTGGAGACCGTAGACATTGGCTTATGCCCGTTACTTCCTTTTCTTCTTTTTGATCTTTAAAAGGGTGGTAAAGCACATACACTGTAAAATGTATCATCTCAGCCATCTCCCAATGCACAGTGCAGTGCCACTAAGCACATCCACCTTGTCACGCAGCCGTCACCACTGTGTCTCTGCAGAAACCTCTTCATCTAGCAAAGCTGAAACTGTGTCATGGATGCCAACTCCCCATCACCCCCTCCCTAACCCCTGCAACTGCCATTCTACGTTCTGTCTCTGAATTTGACTTCTCTAGGTACCTCCTGTTGGAATCAGACAGTATTTGTAGGTTTATTTCAATTACCATAATGTTTTCAAGGTTCATCCATGGTATAGCATGTGTCAGACTCTCCTTCCTGTTTAAGGCTGAATAATATTCCATCATTCATTCATGGATAGACACTTGGGTCCTGGTTCTTGTGAATAGTGCTGCTGTGAGCATGGGTATACAGGTGTCTCTTGACCCTGCTGTCCATTCTTGTGAGGATAGAGGGGAGCTGGTAATTGTTTGTGGCATTTGGTGCTTATGTCTGTGAGTTGGGAAAAGCCATCACTCTGCTTAACAAGAGGTTGAGCTGTCTTGGGA
Organism: Loris lydekkerianus; assembly: GCA_963574355.1. NCBI lineage: Eukaryota > Metazoa > Chordata > Mammalia > Primates > Lorisidae > Loris > Loris lydekkerianus. Next base: position 4,260 of record CAUYPK010009081.1, on the reverse strand, counting down.
TCCCAGGGAGGGCAGGGAGGAAGCTTCAGACACAGAGTGGGCGGGATGGCCCCTCTTCCTGGCCAGTTCTCCTGTCATGTGGTGTTCTGCATTTGTGCCAGGTAGGGGCTGAGAAAACCCAGGTGTGTCTTACAGTGGCCCTCACCCCAGCCATGTATGAAAGGGAGACACTGTGCCTTCCATGGACAGGTGCTATGTGGGCAGGTGGTCAATGGCCTGGGTTTCTGTCCAGCTCTGGTAGTTGATTGTTATTGATCTGGGATAAGTAACTTAACCTCTTGGTGCCTCAGTTTCCTCTTCCCTTAAATGGGAATAAAAGTAGTACCTGCCTCATAGGGCTCTACTGAGGATTACTGGCGTTAATGCAGTTAACAGTGCCTTCTGAGTGTGCAGTAAGCAGCATGGAAGTGGCTATGATAAAGATAGGCCAGGCTGGCTCAGCACCCGAAGCACAGTGGTTACAGCCAGCCACATACACCAAGGCTGGTGGGTTCGAACCCAGCCCGGGCCAGCTAAACAACAATGACAACTGCAACAAAAAATAGCCAGGCGTTGTGGCAGGTGCCTGTAGTCCCAGCTACTTGAGAGAAGGAGGCAAGAGAATCGCTTGAGCCCAAGATTTTGAGGTTGCTGTGAGCTGTGATGCCCCAGCACTCTCCCGAGGGTGACATAGTGAGACTCTGTCTCAAAAAAAAAAAAAAAAAAAAAAAAAAAAAAGATAGGCTGGGCTGCTGGTGAGTCCTGGAGTCTAGAGTTTAACTTGCACCGTCAGAGTGTTGCCTGGTCTGGGCACCTCCTCAGAGCCACCTGCTTCCTTTCTGAGTGTCCGTGGGGACTTGCTCGTCCCCTGCTTCTTGTCCCCCGGCCTTATAGGAGTTGCGGGGAGCCTAACACCTAACTGGGGAGCCTAACGCCTAACTGGGGAGCCTAGGTTTTTCTGAATACTCACTTATAAACTATCCTCTTCATTTTCATTTTTAAACCAAACATTCTCTTTTAAGTGGGGATTTATTTTTCAGTCTTCAGATATTTTTGATTGAAGACCACGTGCTGTCTTCATTCACTGTACATTTACATTTGTGAAAATACCCCCTGTGCTTTCTAGTACAAAAAAAAAAAAACCTACAAGTTTCAGGAATGTAGAGAAATATTTAACTTAAATAGCGAAAAAGGGCACCATAATTACTGCTGCACTCAGTCATTTCTGCATTTCCCACCTTCCTTAAATAACTGTCTTGTCTGATAACACACATTATAAGGAGCAGTTGTGAAAAACCGACATTTACGTATGGTTAAGGTCTTACTGAGAATATGATGTTGGCATTAGATCCTGGGTACAGCTGCAGCAGCAGGCTGTGCACACGCCTGCCTGCCTGCCTGTTGGTTTATACATGGTGCCCACTGGAGAGAAGATATGAGCCCCAGGGTCATATGGCATAATGGCAGTTGCAGAGGGTCCTGGGGGGTATGGTTGCAGGAGACCCATTTTTTTGTCTGTAAGTAACTGCTCTTTAGAGCAGCAGTATGTATGCTCCCTGTGCTGAGAGTTTTTAGGGGAATGGGCTCCCTGCTGGCAGAGAGAATGGTGCTGCCCCTCTGGCTTCGGAGCTCCTAGAGCCTGAATCTGGAGGCAGGAACCTCTTTTTCCTGAGTGGGCTCTGAGAATTGGGGGGGGGGGGGGTACTGTCTACCTCATCACTGGTGAGCACCTTGGCTTTGGGCAGGGTCCCACTGTCTCTGGCTTTCAATTTCCACATCCTCAAAGTTAAGGGAATATGCTGCCTGGTTGGGGTCTCTGGAACGAGTAGTTATTTTTTGGTAAGAGATGGCCTGTTGTTGGCAGCAGCAAACAGGAATGAAACACAGAAACAGGGCATTTGCCAGAACAGAAGCAGCAGTAAAGTATGAGGGTGCACATGTACCCATCCTCCGGGGCACCTGTGGGAAGACTTGCTGCACTTTGGTGGATGCTGGTGCTCTGTAAAGAGACAGCTGCTATAGACACAGCTGGCGCTGAAGACAAACAAGGCTTCTGTCACCTCATCACTCGGTTCTCTCCTGGCTTTGTACAGCACACTGCTTTCCACGTGGGCAGATGTCAGGCCCATACCCTTAATAAAGCATCTGGTTTTCCAGACTCCGTTGGTGCTCTGACTGAAAGGGTTGTCTTTACCTGCCACATGCACGTGGATGCGTTTGTGGAGATAGCTGGAAGCTCCCAGCTGTGACAGGCAGAATGTAACTGTCATAGTGCTCACTGGTAGACAGCTCTTCTCAGATGATAACCCTCCTGTCATTTGGCCATTTGTCAGAGATCAAGAGTTTTAGTATTAATAGCTCTAATTGCTAACCTTTGAATCTGAAAAGGTTTCAAAATAGCATCTTTTCAAATGGAGATGGTAAGTCTTAGGACATTAAGAATGATGTCTCCTGAATTTGCCAGAAAATATTTAAGTTCTAAGATACCGCTTGCCAGTGCCAGTCCTGGAGCGTGTGCGGCAAGGAGGGTGTGGGAAGATCGAGGGCAGTGCTCTGACTTGGCCGTGAAGCAGAGCAAGCAGGTGGAGTAGCAGGTGTTGGGATGCTGCCTTCTGGGCCACGAGTCACAGAGATGACCCTTCTCTTTATCTGTGTCTAGTGACTGTGGGATTTAGTGCCTAGACATAGGTACTTTGAGAATGAAAGAGGACTCCATTTATCTATAACCAAATAACCACAGCTGCATTGTCAGCCCAGGCCTGAGTGATAACAGCTGAGAGTGACTGTTAGCCTCCACGAGAAGGGTGGTTTCTATTTCTTGCCACCAGAATTATGTTGTCATAAACATGTAGACTTTCAGTATTTTTTTTCTAAACATTGTGTTGTGTTAGTATCTAGAGAAGTTAGATGCTATGAATTCTTATGTACTGCCCACCCACTGGGGTTTTGTCATGCTGGGGGGGTGTTGGTGTACTTTGAAGTGAACCCTAAATGATGTTCTTCTCGCCACGCTTACCTCAAGGGAGGCATTAACCTGTGTCAAGGTTCTCATTGGGGCGAGAGTGTAATGGTTAAAGACTAGGGCCCTTGGAAAGGAACTAGATGACATATGAAGTGCAGGAGCAGGTGCTCAATTTTATGTCAAGGTTGTGTTTCTGAACTTACAGTGGGAAGGATGAGTTCATCCAGGTTTACCTTGGGCACCTTTGGCGATCTTCCCCTGGGCCTAGAGGACAGGTCTCCAGTGAGGGCAGCTCCTCCTCTACTTGGTGATCTGTAGAGAGGGGACCCTGTCGGGGCATCCCATGCGGGAGCCTGCAGACCGCCTCTGCAGAGCTGGGTGATCTGCCTACTGTGCTGGCTACAGACTCATTCATCGTGTTATACTTAGATCACCACATCTGTCGAGGCCCTCCATCTCTCTCTCCCCTCCTCCACGCCCCATCTCTCCGTCCTTGAACCCTGGTTCTCAAAGCATCCTGGTGTTGCTTGTCAGCAGGTAACTACGGCCCAGACCCCCTGACTCTGAACCTTTGGGGGTGGTGTAAGCGCAGAGACGGGCACTGTTATTAGGGTCATTTCAAAAGTTTTGTCTGTTTTTATGAGTCTACTTTAAACTGTAATAGCTCAGTGAATATTTATTCAATTTAATCGAAATAAGCGCCATTTGAATCAGTGCACTTTTGCCAGCGTAACACAAGTCGATTAATTCTGCCCACATAAAAATTGGGTGCTCGGGATTCAATGAAGTCAACGAAGGCCGTTTTTGCTAGGTCCTGATTGGCAAAGGTTCTACCGGTGAGAAAGTTATCTAAGTGTTTGAAAAGATGGTAGTCGGTTGGCGAGAGGTCTGGGGAGTATGGTGGGTGGGGCAGAACTTCGACACTCAATTCCTTTAATTTTTGGACGGTGATTTGTGAGATGTGCGGCCGGGCGTTGTCGTGGAGCAGGATCGGACCTCTTCTGTTGACCAGTGCTGGCTGCTGCTGATGCAATTTTTCAGTACATTTCTCGATTTCCTCACAATAGGACTCTGCTGTGATGGTTTGGCCTGGTTGCAGAAAGTTATATTGAATCACACCAGCCGCTGACCACCATACAGTAACCATGATCTTTTTTCGGCTTTGGGAAGTGCCTGGGTGGCTCATCGGTGTCCACCCACTGTCCTGAACGTTTCCTATTGTCGTAGAGAATCCACTTTTCATCACACGTGACAATCCGATCCAAAAAAGGATCGCTTTGGTTGCACAAAAGCAATGAAGAACAAACCTCAAAACGTGA